>PVLC010011175.1:17711-48176 GCA_004027655.1 Graphiurus murinus
ACACACACACAACACACAACACACACCACCGTGCACGCACAAAACACACCACACACACACACAACACACAACACACACCACCGTGCATGCACAAAACACACCACACACACACAACACACACACCACACACCACACACACACACACACACACACACACACACACGGGTTTGAGGAGCAGGGAAAGTAACCACCAAAGACAATTTCCCACAAGAGCTGCCCCCTGTCTGATCCCCCTCCCTCTCCTCTCCTGTCTGTCCCCTTCCCCTCCTCCCGTCTGCTCCCCATGCCTACCCCCAGCCCCCTAACACTCTGTCTCCATCCACCCTGGCCGTCGCTCAGGTCTCCGTCCTGTCCTCCAGGGTCTTTCCCCACTAAACTGCCCCTTTCACGAGGCAGCGGCGGAAGGGGAGGAGGCAGAAAGCAGAGGCACCGGGTGGATCCCTGCAGGCTGGGCACCCTGCCTGGGGAGGTGTGCTGCCAGGGCTGTTTGAGGTCCCGCAGAGCGACAGCACGGAGAAGAGGGGCCCCGGGACCTCGAAGGGGGGCCAGGTGTGGGCCCCCAGGTGTCCCAGCACAGCGCCTGGCTGACCCTGCTGGGAGTGGGGACTGAAGCGGACAGGCCGGCCGAGCAGGCAGGGCCATGGCGGTGGGGGCTTGAGAACTTGGTGGGTGCTACAGTCCAGCGGCTTCTTCCTGCCCCAACCACAGGCCCAGCTGTGAACTGCAGCTGCAGACAGAGGCCTCAGGCAGCCCTGCACCTCGCGGCGGCGGCTGGGAGCAGGGGGTGGGGGGCAGCGGCGGTCGACTTGTTCACAGCTCTCCTGGGCTGAGAACCAGGCAATGGGTACTGTCCTCCTCCTACCAGGGACCGAGGCCTCCAAAGAGCCGGAGCCCTTCCTCTCCCAAGCCCTCCCAGCACTCCCTCACCTTTACATTGCTTAAAAACAAACAAACAAACAACAACCATGGCGCATTCCTGTCATTTCAGCACCTGGGAGGCTGAGACAGGAGGATCGCAGGTTCGAGGCAAGCCTTAGCAATTTACCAAGACCCTTGGCAACTTAATGAGACCCTGTTTCAAAACAATACAAGACCTAATAATAACAACAACAAAAAAAGCCGGGTGGGTGGCGCGTGCTTGTAATCCCAGTACTTGGAAGGCTGAGACAGGGGGATCCTATGTTTGCAGCCAGCTTCAGCAACTTAGTGAGGTCCCCTGCAGCTTAGCGAGACTCTGTTTCAAAATAAAAGAATAAAATCAGGCTGGGGGATAGCTCAGAGATAGAATGTCCCTGGGTTCCATCCCCAGTACCACACACACACGCACTAAATAATAAATAAATAAATAAATAAATAAATAAATAAATAAATAAATAAATAAATAAAAAGGGCTGGAGATGTAGCTCAGAGGTAAAATGTCCCTGGGTTCAATCCCCAGTAACACACACACACACACACACACATGCAACCCAAGGAGGGCCTTCTTCTGTTCTTCCGTCTCCATGTTCCCACTTCATTCAGCTTCCTAGAATGGCAGCTGCTCAGGCTCATTAGTCTTGAATAAAGGCCAATTAGGCTGTGGGGAGGAGCAATAGGAGAAGACCCCTGGCTTCAATCCCTGGTGTGGGACAGGGCTGGGGGGTGCCAACTAGACCCATAGGTAAACTTGTCAGCCGGGTGTCATGGCACACAGCCGTCATCCCAGCACGTGGGAGGCTGAGACAGGAGGATCAGAGGTTCGAGACTAGTCTCAGAAACTCAGCAGGACCCTGTTTCAAAATAAAATACAAGCCGGGCGTGGTGGCGCATGCTTGTAATCCCAGTACTTGGGAGGCTGAAACAGGAGGATTGCAGGTTCATGACCAGCCTCAGCTACTTAGTGAGGCCCTCTGCTACTTAGTGAGACCCTGTTTCAAAATAAAGAATAAAAAAATTGGGCTGGGGGTGTAGATTGGAGGTAGAATGCCCCTGGGTTCAACCCCCAGTACTACCAAGAAAAAAAAAAAGGGCTGCGGGTATAGTTCAGAGGTAGAATGTCCCTGTGTTCAAGCCCCAGTACCATACAATACGACAACAAATTTTAAAAAATCATTGTCTTTCAACAGGATCCACGTGGTGGGTAGGGGCAGGGTGGGGTTACCACTCTCCAGTGCCTTCTGCCTGGAGGTCTGGCGGCTGCTCTGCTGAGTCCCTGCCTTGCTGGCCTGGGCGAGGGTTGGAGGATTTAATACCTGCTCTGGCCCCTGGCTCTGCTCCCTTGCTGCCCGTCCCCACAAGCCTTGGGTTGGCCTCAGCCCGGCCTGGCCCGCTACCCCACGCCACCCACTCCCTGGCCGCTGCTGGGTGCGGAATTCTGTATTAACTGGTTATGTGATTCAGATTGGAAGGGGCTCTTGGGAAGCTCAGCTCAAATGGCTGATTTATCTGTTTCTCTCTGTGGTTACATCATTTCTGGTCTTGTTTTGGACTCACACGTGTTCACAGTGGTTATGTCTTGTTCTTTTGTTCTCTTCTGTCAGAAAACAGGACTGAAAACTACCTTCTGGTGCAGGTCGGCCTCTGATGTCCTTTATTTCCAACCCGTGGTGTCCTTGTGTTTGAAGTGTGGGTCTCTTGTAGACACACATTATTGAATCTTTTCATTGGAAAATTTAGCCTACTTATATTGTAAAAGGCTTTCTTGTAATTTCATTATAATTATTGCAATCATAAGTTGCTATTATTTATTTATTTATTTTTTGCAGAACTGGGGATTGAACTCAGGGGCATTCTACCACCGAGCTACACCCCCAGCCCCAGCCCTGTTTTTTATTCTTTATTTTGAAACAGGGTCTCACTAAGTTGTAAGGAGACTCACTAAGTAACTGAGGCTGGCCTCGAACCCGGATCCTCCTGTCTCAGCCTCCCAAGTACTGGGATTACAAGCGTGCGCCACCATGCCCGGCTTATAAGTTGCTGTTATTAGGACTTATCCCTATTGCTGAGCTAGGACGTTATTTTGTCATCTTATTTCATATTTTCCATTCACTGTACATTCTTTGCATTTCTTTTTTTCTCCTTTTGTGTTTTTTACTGGGTAGACATTCCTGTCAGATTTTTTTTTTTTTTTTTTTTTTTTTTTTTTTTTTTTTTTTTTTTTTTTTTTTTGCAGTACTGGGGATTGAACTCAGAGGCATTCTACCTCCGAGCTATACCCCCAGCCCTATTTTTTATTCTTTATTTTGAAACCGAGTCTCACTAAGTTGCAGAGTGCCTCACTAGGTAGCTGAGGCTGGCGGCGAACCCGGATCCTCCGGTCTCAGCCTCCCGAATGCTGGGATTACAAGCGTGCGCCACCACGCCCGGCTACCTCTAGCCCAATTTTTAAAAGTTCTTTATTCTTTATTCTTTTTTTTTTTTTTTTTTGTGGTACTGGGGATGGAACCCATGGGCCTTCTACCTCCGGGCTACACCAACAGACCTATTTTACTTTTTACTTGGAAACAGGGTCTCACTAAGTTGTTGAGAGTCTCACTAAGTTGCTAAGTCTAGCTTCAAACCTGCAATCCTCCTGTCTCAGCCTCACAAGCACTGGGATTACAAGCATGTGCCACTGTGCCCAGCTATTCTTTATTTTGAAACAGGGTTTCACTAAATTGCGGAGGACCTCACAAATTGCTGAGGCTGGCCTCGAACTTGAGATCCTCCTGTGTCAGCCTCCCAAGTGCTGGGATTATAAGCATGCGCCACCATACCTGCCTTTATTTTTATTCTTTAATTTGAAACAGGTTCTCACTAAGTTGCAGAGGGCCTCATTAAGTAGCTGAGACTGGCTGGGAACCTACGATCCTCCTGTCTCAGCCTCCTAAGTACTGAGATTATGAGGGTGTGCCACCACACCTGCCTTTATTTTTATTCTTTAATTTGAAACAGGTTCTCCCTAAATTGCAGAGGGCCTCACTAAGTAGCTGAGGCTGGCTGGGAACCTACAATCCTCCTGTCTCAGCCTCCCAAGTACTGAGATTACTAGTGTGCGCCAGCACGCTGGCTTGCATTTCTGTTTTGGTTCTCAGTGTGGTTGCCCTTACGCCCCCACCTGCGTATTTGTCCAGTGTGATTTCCTCACTTTATCTTCATCTACATCTTTCTCACGCATGCTCTTACTTCCCTTGGTCTTCGCCCTCTCCCCATCGTATGGGTATAATCTAGAGTTTTAGTTCTAGATTCTTATGTAGATTGTGTGTTTTTTCCTGGGCAAAAAACAAAACAAAACAAAACAAAAAACCAAAAAAACCTCTATCTGATTGTTTATTTCTCTTGTAACGGTCTTCTGCATTCGTGTCTCCTCTTACTTGTCCTCCAAGAGTGACTTCAAAGTTGACTTGTGTGTCTTTTTTTTTGTGTGTGTGTGGTACTGAGGAGTGAACCCAGAAGCATTCTACCTTCAAGCTACACCCCCAGTCCCATGTATCTTTATTTTGAAACTGGGTCTTGCTAGGCTGATCAGAGTCTCACTACTTGCTGAGGCTGTCCTCCAACCTGTGATCCTCCTTTCTCAGCCTCCCAAGTACTGGAACTATAGGTGTGAGCCACCATGCTCGGCTTTTTGTGCTGTGTCTTAAGACCCTAGATGCCTGGGAATCCCACCATGTCTACCTTTTAATGACATGTCAGATATAACACTCCAGAAGCATACTTCTTGTTCTTCAGTGCTCAAGTGTATTATTGCATTGTCTTCTGGAATTCAGAGTTGTCTTTGAGAAGCGCCATGTGATTTTAGCATCTCCTCCCTGCTTGTGGGGTTTGGATCCCTAGGACACGTCCCCTTCCCACCCTTTCCTGGGCCTCTTCAGTGCAAGCTCTCCTCACTCTCTCATGCTTTTTTTCTTTTCGTGGTACTGGGATGGAGTCCAGGGGCATTCTACCATTGGGTTGCACCCAAACCCTATTTTATTTTATTTTTTTATTTTGAAACAGGATTTTGCTAAGTTGTTGAGGGTCTCCCTAATTTACTGAGGCTGTTGTGGAACCTGCAATCCTCCTATCTCAGCCTTCCAAGTACTGGGATTACAGGTGTGCACCACCATTCCCAAACATGTCTTGTGTGTGTGTGTGTGTGTGTGTGTGTGTGTGTGTGTGTGCGCGTGTCTTGAGCTTCCTTTCTTTTCTTCCCCTTCCTTCCTTCTATCTCTTTTTCTTCTTTCTTCTTTCTTTTTGTGGTACTAGGAATTGAACCCAGGGACATCCTGCCTCTGAGCTATACCTCCACCTCCAGCCCTATTTTATTTTTCATTTTGAGACAGGGTCTCACTTAGTTGCTGAAGCTGGCCTTGAATCTGCGATCCTCCTGTTTCCGTCTCCCTAGTACTGGGATGACGCCGGCTCCCCGGGTGGGTGTTGACGACGCATTTGCCAGCTCCTGTTCTTCGAGCTGGCCCACTATGCTGGTGCTTCCTGGTGCCGTACTGCCCCGCGCAGCCACATCAGGACACGTGTGTGTTATCACCACGAGCCTTGAGGGTCTGGTCCAGGTTGGGGGTGGGCCATCCCTGGGGTGGGGAAGGGGTGAGGCCCACCCCGCACAGCCCTCCGCCTACCTTGCCGGCTCCCTCTCTCTCGGGGGGCCACTGCTCCCAGAGCATGACCCTGCTGCTCCCCACGGCACGGCTGACTCGGGCTGAGGCTGGCCGCTGTTTTTCCTCTAAAAGTCTCCCCGGAACCCCAAAGCTTCCCCCGAGTTCACCCCCGCAGTCAGGGCCCCCTTCCAAGCACTAGGCCGAGGGCCACTGCTCCGTGGAGGAGTGTGTGGTCTGGGAGATCCTCACAGGCCCCGCTGCTCCTGGTCCCCGTTACAGACCAAGAGCCCAGCCCGGAGACGGGCCGCAGAGAGCAGGGCCCCGGCCACAAGTGGGGAAACCAGGCACGCACCTTTGGGGCCTGGGGGCAGCAGGGGACACAGCCGAGGAGCCGTCCCTGCCCTCCACCCCATCACAGTCTGCACACGACAGAGAGACAGGAATGACCCTGGGTGCTGAGACCAGTGGCGTAGGCTGCACAGGTCGGGAGGGGGGAAAGGACCCTGGGGCTCAGCCGGGCATGGAGGGTCAGGAGGAGGGACCCTGGGGCTCTGGTCACCGCATGGGTCAGACAAGTGGACGCTCAGATGAGTTAGTGCCATCTGCTTATCTCTCAGGAAGTTGCTTCAGAGATGAGAGGGGGGCCCTCTGGTGAGGGCAGAGGGCTGGGGCCGGTGCCCACCTGTTCAGCCTGGCACTGGTGCCCAGCCCTTGAAGAGAAGGTGGACTCCACCTGCCTAGTGCACAGATGGGGAAACTGAGGCCCAGCCGGGCAATGGCTTGTCTGAGGTTGCTTTGTTGAGTGGCTAAGAAGGGGGGGCCAGGAGTTAGCAGGTGCCCAGTGCACACCAGCTGTGTACCCGGCTCTGCTGGTGGCGGGTCCCGAGCCACATGTGGCCCTTCCCTCCAGGGCCCCATCCCCACTTCCTGTCCCTCACTCCGACGAGGCTGCACTGGGCCCAGGACTCCTGCAGCTGCCCCCGGGACACGACTGTGCCCACCTTGCTGCTTTCGGATTTTAGGGGGAGATTTTTTTTGTGGTACTCGGGATTGAAGTCAGGGGCATTCTACTTCTGATCTGTATCTCCAGCCCTATTTTTATTCTTTATTTTGAAACAGGGTCTCACTAAGTTGCAGAAGGCCTCACTAAGTAGCTGAGGCTGGCCGTGAACCCGGATCTTCCAGTTTCAGCCTCCCAAGTACTGGGATGACAAGCGTGCGCCCCCACACCTGGCTTTAGGGGGAGATTTTGTAGATCTTGAATCTTGAAGGTGAGGCATTTGTCAGGACTGGCCACGCAAGGCTGCCACCGCCCCACAGGCCTGGAAGGAGGTCAGCCGGGCAGGGAGTGGGGTCAGGCCTGGCCTGGGTGGAAGGGAGCGGCTCAGAAGGAGGGCGGGCCACAGAGGCTGCGTTCAAGGTCAGGAGCTGTGCTGGACCAGGAGGTTGGATACTCATGTTTTAGTCCTGGGCCCAGGATGGTGGCCCAGCACCAGGACAGGCCCAGTCAGACATGATTTTGAGGCAGCAGCCGCACAAGGCCATGTCCAGGGTTCACACACCAACACTGCAGAGCCAGGGCGGCCGCACAGCAGGCTGGGGACCCGGCCCACCTCCAGGGCTCCGCACAGGAGGCAGGGGACCCGGCCCACCTCCAGGGCTCCGCACAGCAGGCTGGGGACCCGGCCCACCTCCAGGGCTCCGCACAGCAGGCTGGGGACCCGGCCCACCTCCAGGGCTCCTCACAGCAAGCAGGGGACCCGGCCCACCTCCAGGGCTCCTCACAGCAGGCAGGGGACCCGGCCCACCTCCAGGGCTCCTCACAGCAGGCTGGGGACCCGGCCCACCTCCAGGGCTCCTCACAGCAAGCAGGGGACCCGGCCCACCTCCAGGGCTGCCTCACAGCAGGCAGGGGACCCGGCCCACCTCCAGGGCTGCCTCACAGCAGGCAGGGGACCCGGCCCACCTCCAGGGCTCCGCACAGCAGGCAGGGGACCCGGCCCACCTCCAGGGCTGCCTCACAGCAGGCAGGGGACCCGGCCCACCTCCAGGGCTCCGCACAGCAGGCAGGGGACCCGGCCCACCTCCAGGGCTCCGCACAGCAGGCAGGGGACGGGGCCCACCTCCAGGGCGCCTCACAGCAGGCAGGGCTGCCAGTCTTGCAGGTCTTGCCATCACCGTGTCCTCCTTCTTGTCAAGGGCCACAGCTGGGGCTCAGGAGCAGGGGCCAGCGTGGGCAGGGGAGGCTGGCCTGGGCCTGGCTGGGTCCATGGGTACCCTCTGCTTTGGTTTGCAGGTGCAGAGGGCAGGACCAGATAAGTTAGCCGCCCCTGCTGACATGGCCTTTGCTCTGCGCCCACCTCGGTCTGAGGTAGGGGCAGATGAAGGTCGATGAGGGGTGGTCCAGCCACGTGCACAAACACATCAACTTTGCGCTTGGCCCCTCTGATGCTTTGGGCCAGCCCAGGAGGCAGGGTGTGGGCTGGTTGGGGACCTGGGCTACCCGGCCATGCATCAGTCAAGTGCCGGTGCCTCAGTTTCCCTATCCAAAGTGGGGATAAGAGGGCTCTCCCAATCAGGGCCGAGGAGGGCGTCTGGGAAAGTCGGGCAAGCTCCCTGCTGCTGGGAGCTGAGGCTGCAGCCGGCTCTGCAGGAAAGCTGCCTTCCCTGCCTTGGCCAAGGCCCCAGGACCCGCTCTTCACCTGTGGAGCTCAGCTGCTGCTCGGGGCTGGGGAAGTGCTCCCTTCCTTCTCTTACCCTCCTCTCAGGCCTGCACACAGACGCCCAGGATGGAGACCCCGGGAGCGGCTCAGCAGTCCTGCGCCTCCCCATCCTCAGCTGTGAGCCAGCTGGTAAATGAACACCGGAGCCAGGGAGGGAAGAAAACAAACGCTTTATTTCTGGCAAGGCTGGGTGGGGCTGGATCTGCTCCTGCCCCCTTTGCCAAGCTGCTCCAGGGACTTGGGGACCTGTCACATGCCTAAGCCCAGGTGACAGAGAAGGCCCTCCTCGGTCGCGGGCAGGGTGAGGCAGCCTGAAGCACAACCAAGCTTGGTTGCAGATGCCGGCGGGATCAGAGCCACCTTGGGGTGGGAGGAGGCCAGGGAAGGCTTCCTGGAGGAGGTGCCCGTGCACTGGGAAGCACCAAGGCCCTTCAAGAGTGGTCTGTGCCTAGGAGCTGGGCTGCGGGTCAGCAGGGCGGAGGGGACAGCGGGCCTGCAAGGTACTGGTTGGGGATGGACATGGTGTTGCAGCGGCTGAAGGACATGTCCTCGTACACCACATAGGGCGATTTCTTGTCCCTCGAGGTGCACATCTTCTTGATCTGAAAGGCAGTCTATTGTCACCCGAGCACTGGCCAGCCTGTGACCCGGGCCCCCAGGGACACTGTGCTATACACACCATGTTCTTCAACACACACACGCAAAAGGCCAGGAGGCAGCTGCCCGTGCGCCTTCGTCCCCTCCCTCAAACACGCGTGGACACTCAGGGTCTTAGAGACCTCCCGCATGCCTCACACACGCACACACGGGCACACGGCACATCCCACACGGCACGCCACTCACACTCATGCGCGTGTGCACCGGGGTCGGTCGGCCAGTCCCAGCTCTGGCCCAGGGTGCCGCTGCCCCACCAGGATGCACCCCACGCCCCTCCCGCGGTGCCCCACATCTTGAGGACTCCCTGGAGACCCTGCAGGAGAGGACGGTGGGCGCCCAGCTCTCTGGCCTTCCGCCCTCTGCCTCTGCTCCTCTCTGTCCTCTCAGAGGGGCCGGCTCTCAGCTGACAGGTGCAGGCTCACACTGACCTGTGCCCTCAGCGCGCACAGGGCCCCCAGGCCCAGCCCGAGGAGAAAGAAGGCCACGGCGAGCGCAGCAGGGAGGGAGAGGGATGTCTGCGGAGGCTCCTGGCATCTGTACGCCACCTGGGACGGGTTTTCTGGGAATAAAGAGAGGCCAGGTGGAGGGAGACCCCCATCTGAGACTTCAGGGCTCAGCGCAGGAAGGGGCTGTGGGGAGCAATCTGGGGGGCTTCCTGAAAGAGGCAGGCTTTGAGCGGGAACAGCTCCAGCAGGTGAAGGAGGGAAGGTCTCTAGAGAAGGCCAGTGGGGGTGAGCGGGTGGACGTGGCCCTGGGTGTGCTCCCTACCAGTTACCACGACAAGAGTGCCACCGCCCCAGGGGTCATTGTCGTGGACGGATCTGTTAGTGATGGCCTGACAGGTGTAGATGCCAGAGTCATTCAGCTGCAGGCGGTGTATGGTGATGGTCAGGTTGTTCTGGAACCCCGAGAAGGTGATGCGGCCCTCGAACCCCTTGTCCACAGTGGGCGCCCTGCTGTCCTCGTAGTAAGCCACCTGTGTCTTCTCGTGCCAGCTTTTCCTCAGGTAGAGCCCGAGCAGGGCCCCGCTGAAGGAGCAGGTGATGTCCACCGAGCCCCCTTCTGGGGCGACTGCGTAGCGGGGAGACTGCTCCAACTCTGTGGGAGGGCCCGCACTGTCACCACTGGGCCGGCCAGCAGGAGAGAGGGGCCCTGTCTGAGGGGACAGTGGCAGGGATGCCCCCAAGGTTCTGGGCGACCAAGCACCAGGGGCCCCGGGGGCCTGGGAGCAGCTCTGAATGCCGGCACCAGATGGCTGTGCTAGGTTCTGGGGGGGCCGTGGGACTGGAGCAGGCTAAGAAAGCCTCTTGATATTAAGTAAAGACAAAGGATAAGAAATCTGCTATGACTCTGCCGCCCAGACTTCAACAAGGGCTTGGCGCCCCTGCCCTTGGAGGGGGCTCTCAGGAAGGTCGACCTCAGTGTGCCCCTGACTCTTCCCCGCCCGGGTGGAGGGACAGGAAAGCGCTTACCTTGGGCGACCAGGTCCCGGGCCAGGGCGCTGGCCAGCGTGAGCAGCAGGGCTAGTCGTGAGGGCTGGGCCATGCCGTCCTAAAGCAGCCCGCCACCCAGTGAGGGCCCCTCCCTGGGCGCCCACCGTTCGCAGTGGGGAGGTGCCCCCAAAAGTCCTGACTTTGGCGCTGGGAGGACGGAGCAGGAGGCACCTGTAGCTCCACACCGCAGAGGCAGGGGGTTGTGGGAACTCAGGGAGGGGCTCCCGCGTGGGGCTCGGGGAGGAGGGGCGTGGCTATATGTGGGCGTGGCGCCAGGAGGTGGGCGGAGCTTCCCTCACCGGCTCCGCCTCCCTCCGCTCTGGGCTGCTGGTGGTCCTGTCCCCTCTGGCAATGGAGCGTCTCTACAGAGAAGTAAAGGAGGGTGGAAAGAGAAGGCCAAGTCCCGGCACTGGGGCCGAGGAGAAAAGGAGAGGGCCCCAGATGTCGGTGGGGACCGGGTCAGAGCTGAGACCTCTGCTGGCAGCCGCCCTGGTACCTCGAACTTCCTTTGAAGATGAGCAGTATGGAGGTTTTACAAGGCTCAAAATGTGGCGTGTCTAGAAAGAAATTCTGCTTTTCACCCATATGTTGGAAAAAAAACACTCAGGTTACAATTTTTAATTAATTAATTTATTTTTGTGGTGCTGGGGATTTAATCCAGGGGGCATTTTACCTCCTAGCTACACCTCCAGCCCTATTATTTATTTATTTATTTATTTATTTATTTATTTATTTATTTATTTATTTATTTGCGGTACTGGGGATTGAACTCAGGGGCATTCTACCTCTGAGCTATTATTTTGAAAGAGGGTCTCACTAAGTTGCGGAGTGCCTCACTAGGTAGCTGAGGCTAGCCTCGAACCCAGATCCTCTGGTCTGATCCTCCCAAATGCTGGGATTACAAGTGTGCACCACTACGCCTGGCTCCTATTTTATTTTTTATTTGGAAATAGGATCTCGCTAAGTTGCTGAGAGCCTCACTACTTGCTGAGGATGTTCTTGAACGTGGGATCCTCCTGTCCCAAGTACTGAGATTAAAGGCATGTGCCACCACGCCCAGTCCTACTTATTTATTTATTTAGTACTGGGGATTGGACCCAGGGGCATTCTGTTGCTGAGCTACACCCCAATTCTTCCTGTCCCTTTTTTTTTTTTCCTGTACTGTAGATTAAACACAGGGGCATTCTACCTCTGGGCTATACCCCCAACCCTTTTTATTTTTGAAACAGAGTTTCACTAAATTGCTACGGGTCTTGTAAAGTTGCTGAGGCAGTCCTTGAACCTGCAATCTTCCTGTCTCAGCCTTCCAAATACTAGGATTACAGGTCACCATTCCTGGCTCTCAAGTACAATTTTGTTTTTTTTTGTGTGTGTGGTACTGGGGATTGAACCCAGAGGCATTCTCCCTTCAAGCTTTACCCCCAGACCGATTTTATTTCTTATTTGGAAACAGGGTCTTACTAGGTTGATGAGAGTCTCACTACTTGCTGAGGCTGTCTTTGAACCTGCGATCCTCCTGTCTCAGTCTTCCAAGTACTGGGATTACAGGTGTGTGCCACCACATCTGGCTCTCAAGTCCAATTTTAATAAAATGCAAATGGCGAAAATGATTTGGAGCAAAGAGGAACAGTAGGGCCGGATAGGGAGGGTGGGGTGCACATGAGAGGCAGCAGGAGGGGGTGGCCAAGGAGAGGCCCTGGGAGGTGGAGGGCCATGTCTTCTGGGGTGCAGGGCTAGTCCCCTATCCTTCCTCTAGCCAATCTTTTCCCTGAGGGATCCCACAGCTGGCCACTCTGCCCCCTGGTGGTGGTCTGGGGGCAACACATCTTCTCTGGCCTCTGATTGATTCTGGGATATTGGCCCCTGGAGCCCTGGTAGGAGGGTCCCCACGCTTACTGCTGCTCTCTGGTGTGTGTCCAAGGTTCTCTGAAATCAGCACCGTAGCACCCCTGGCTTGTACTGGAGTCTCGGGGGTGGGGAGCCCGTGGAGCTAAGGGGCTCAGCAGGAGAGGCGCCCAGGCCCCCTGCGGAAGGGCAGAGGGCAGGGCTATGTGTGTGATTTCCGATTTTCCCGGAAAGAGGCAAAGGAGCCGAGGTTGGCTGCAGGCCACAGGGGCAGGGTCTGTCTCCAGTCCTCCCGCAGCGAGCCTCCACGCTTGTGCCTGCGGGATCCTTGGTCCAGTCGTGCGGAGCAGGTGCAGGGTCCTCCTTGGCTCTGCCAGGCAGATGTGGCGTCTCCATGGGCCTTGAAATCCAGGGGTGACGGTGGGCTCCGAGGGTGCCAGGTGCTGCTAGTGCCCACCCCTTGTTAGTGGGCTTGCTGTGGGTCTCCGGAGAATAGGATCCATATCTTGGGTGGGCTCCACTGGGCTCCCACTGGACTCTGGTCCCCAGGGCTCAGAGCCTCCACATCTGGGGAGGGAGACCGGGGTGAGGGCCGCATGCAGACCCCTGTACCCTGAGACACTGGGCCGTGGCCCCGAGCAGACACAGCCTGCAGCCCACAAGGCTCTGCACCTGCAGGCATGCGTGCGGCACGCTGACCCCCCCCCCCCCGCCTGGTCGGGCTCTGAGCCAGCGGGAGCTGACCCCACTTCCCAGGCACCCTCAGCAGAGGCCCCCGGCTCAGAAAGGACAGGTCCTGTCCCTGATGCAGATTCCCAGGAGTCCAAGGAGGAGCGGGAAGGCCACCGTGCCATGTTGCTCTCCAAGGGACAAGTGAGGGTCCCCTGTGGCCACAGGTTGGGGCCTGTGTTCTTCCATAGCAGGCTGGGGTCCTGGGGAAGCTGTGGTCCCCCTAAGCCCCTGTGGGTGCAGGACCTTCAGGGGCACTGCGGGGCACAGGCCCCAGGGACCCCCCGCCCCAGGCTCTGGGCCTCATACCTGCTGGAGCCTCCAGGAGAGGGCGGTGACCCCTGCAGAGCCTTCTCCGGTTGAGCATGATGACCACTGTGGCTATGAGGGTCAAGAAGAGGACA
This sequence comes from Graphiurus murinus, assembly GCA_004027655.1. Lineage (NCBI taxonomy): Eukaryota > Metazoa > Chordata > Mammalia > Rodentia > Gliridae > Graphiurus > Graphiurus murinus. The sequence continues at coordinate 31,118 of PVLC010011175.1, forward strand.
GCAAACACTACCCCCATCGCTGGCCGGGGCCCCGTGCGCTTCTCGAAGTGCCCGGACTCCTGGGCTGCAGAGGGCAGGTCTGGACAGGAGAGGCGGCGGCCTTTATCATCCACTCACTCACTCACGGGTTCACCTTCCACCCCCCACTGGGCTCTGGAGCATGGACCTGCTGGGGGGGGGGGCACCAGGGGAGGCGGACAGGGCTGAAACACCTACCCCAGGGGAGCCTGGACAGCCCCAAGGCCATCGCCGCCTCCTCGTCCTCGGCCTCGGCCTGGTGCTCTGCTGGAAATGCTGGGTGAGGTTGGGGGCCAGAGTCAGTGTACCCCAGCCCTGGACAGCAGGAGTCCAAGTAGAAGTCTCTGGGTCCCCAAGAGGTCAATTATGGCCCCGGTCACCTGGAGCTCAGGTGACAGTGATAGGTTGAACCGGGACCTATCTCTTGGGGGCCAAGAGAGCCAGAGGGGACGGTGAAGACTGGCAGGGGCAGAGGGGACTGGAGGGGCAGAGGGGACTGGAGGGGCAGAGGGAACTGGAGGGGGCAGAGGGGACTGGAGGGGGCAGTGGAGATCAGGGGATTGATCTTGCAAACAAGGAAAGGGTGGGGTTTTAGGCCAGCAGGGTCTGTGGCCATGCATGGTAGAGACGGGGTCCAGGTTCAAGCACAAGGCCCTGTCTCTCAGTCTCCCCTGCTCACCTCTGGCTCTGCTCCCACCCTGGACTCACCTGAAACGTTCAGGGTAATGTTCCAGTGGCTCCTCTGGTGTCCGTGTAGATGCCACACGTACAGGCCTGCGTGGTTGTCCTGCGCGGCTGCGATCACCAGCTGAGCCTGGCCCTCGTGAACCTGGAGCTGCCACCCCTCGTTAGTGAAGTGTCCCGGGGCCTTAACGGTGAAGATGGGGTTGCTCCTGTGGGGCTTCAGCCAGATGGTGACACTGGAGAACGTGTTGGAGATGTTGCAGCCCATCACGGTCCTTTGGCCCCTGGACACGGACACCAAGTCCTCTGTGCAGGTGGGGTTGTCCCAGACTGTGTGGAGGGGACAGTCAGGCACGTGGCTGCATGCTCCCCCAGGCCAGGGGCAGGGTGGCATGATGGCCCCAGGGGACACATTGGTTAGATGGGGCAGCACAGGGCAGGTGTGGGGGAGGGGCGCTCTGAGGGCTGTGGCCCTGCCCCCGTCGCTGTTCCCTGGGGATGAGCCCAAGTGTCTGAAGCACCCCCCATTCATTTCCTCTAGAGGGGCCCCAGGGAGGCCCTCGGGGTGTACGAGCTCCAGTAGCACATCCTTGGGGATCTGACCACTGTTGGGGGGGTCACTGGGGGCCCTGCTCACCGCATACCCAGCTTCCTGCAGCCTGGCCGTCTGCTGAGGCCAGGTGAGGCTGAGGCTGTGGACAAGGGTGGTCAGGGACCGGGATGGCAGGTCCTCACACCGTGGGGCCTTGTGCACAGGCCCCAGCTTCGGGGACCCCCTTTCTGTGGAGCTCGCCATGGCCCTGGGCATGCGCACCAGCACTGACGGGGCCAGGCACTGGCGGGGCACCACTGTGTGTGGTCATTTCAGGGTGCAGCACCACTTCTCACCTACAGGGCCTGGGTCTCACCTGCGCTGCCCTCCCCAGCCTTCCCCTGGGAGAGGTGGGACCCTGACACCTACCTGAACTCTGAGCACTCAACAAGGTGGCCAGGAACAGGAGGGTCCCTAGCATCCTGGCAACGGGGTCAGGGAACACCAAGGGCCAGGTCCCCATGGCTGGCTGGGAGGTCTCAGGGGTCTCTTACGGCCGGCAGTTCTCGGGACACTCCCTGGAGGAAGGAAAGGGCCCGGGTCAGAATGCCCAAGGCTCTGCCGAGGCCGGTCCCGCAGCCCCAGCCTGGCCAGGGGCCAGGGGTCCAGGTCCCCAAGCTGCTCCCCACCAGCTGTGCCCGCCATGCCCGATCCTCTGCGGGGCCACCGGCGCCCCCTCCCTCCTGTCCCTGTGCTTCACACGGTGCGAGGCGCTGGCCACAGGGTCAACGTGAACACGCAGGGAAGACGGGCGCGAGCCGGGTGCACGGAGCACTTGGAGCTAAACTCTCCCTTGGGCCTCTGTCCTCCGAGTTCTGCACTAAATGAGGTGAGTCGGTGCCCGAGTTGTGTTTCCTGTAGGAGCAGGGCCATGCCACGGGGGCATTTGGCAGCCACTTTGACGGAGGGCAGCCTCAGGCCTCCCTCCTCGGCCCAGCCAGGGCCCAGCTCGAGTTGCTGTTTTCCGTCTGCTTGTGCTTCTCTGCTTAATGCACCCGCAGGTCACAGACCTGTGCGATCCTAATCCTTGGCTCTGGCTATCCTCACATCCCACCTGTCTGTCATTCATTCACTTGCCAGCAGGCCCGGGCCACGCCAGGGGTCCAGAGGCCCTGCACCCGCCCTGGGCCCCAACCTGCCCATCCCAGCAGCACTCGCTGGCCGGCTCTCCTTTTTACATGTTAGTCCTGTGCCCTCCCCAAACACAGGCAGGCTTTGTTTTGCTTGTTTTCCCAGCCTGAGGGGCTGCAGGCTCTTTCTAAAGCAGGTGGGCCTCCTTTTGCAATGCTGACAGTCACGCCACGGCGCCATCTAGTGTTGCTATTGTCCGTCCAGAGCCCCAGGCCCGGCTCCCGCTGCTGCACGGGTCCCTGGTGCTGCCTGGGAGGGAAGGAAGGAAGGGCCCTGGGGCATGCTGACACTTCTGCAGCAGGGGACTTGCCCTCCTGGGCCCTGGGGGTGCTGTGGAGACGGTGACCAGCCTTCTCTGCGGAACCTTCAATGATCCTGTTCGCTGACCCCTCTGGCTCCCACATACACACATGCACACGCACACACACATGCACACGGACACATACATATCTGCACACATGCACACATACACACATGCACATGCGCACACACACATGCACACGTACACATGCATATCCGCACGCATGTACACATGTACACATACACAGTGCACACACATGCACACGTACACATGCATGTCTGTAAACATGTACACATGCACACACATATGTGTGCACGCACATACATACACATACATACCTGCACACAGGCCACACACATACCTGTAGGTCAGGTGCTAAGGGCAGGGCCAGGCAGCAGGGATAAGCCTCTGACCGGCCGGGATGATGTCACCAGGGCCACACCTGCTCTGCACACAGGCAGAGCTCAAGCTGAGTGGATCTGGACCCGCCGAGATCCCTGGGGGCCACGGAGCACAGCTCTGCACCGGGCGACACTGCAGCCCTGGTGAATGCCCGGTCGGCGTCCCTCGGCGGGGCCTGGCTCAATGCCTGGACTCTACCTGGGCTGGCTGAAGGTCAGGCTTGGACTTCACCTGGACCCAGCTGACCTGAGACGTGGCAGCTTTGCCCAAGGTGTGTTCATGTCACAACAGCTGACCCACCAGCTGGGCTTGGGGTGGGGACAAGCAGGGAGTAGGGAAAGGAGGCGCTGGGCTCTGTCACGCTGGGGCAAGGTCCAGGACTGCCCCGGGAAGGAAGGCGCCCTTCAGCCAGCAGCTCTTGGTCCTTCGGGGCAGGCGGGTGCCTCCTGACAGCGCGCTGTGTGTTGCTCTGGGCATGGCGCCCGCCAGGGCTGCCCGCGAGTCCTGAGTCCTGCGCGTGGTCCCTGCCACTCCTTGCTCCCCACGTCGTAACCACACAGCAAGGACCGCAGTGACTGCCTTCCTGAGCCTTACCTCCCGCTGTCACCTCGCCCTAGGAGACATTCAGAGGTGCATTGTGTACGCAGTAAATGCCACAGAGCATTCTCAGCCCAAAGTATCACGACTCTGGAACCTTGTGCCCCCTAGAAAGCAGCCCAGACCCCTCTACGTGCTCCGCAGGAGGCTGAGTCTGGCCTCCAGGGCTCCAGCTTCTCCTCTTGCCCCAAGCCACCAGTATCCCCTGCGCCTGGGCCCTGGATGGTGACAGGCAACCTCTAGTCCTACAGTTCTCCTTCAGGGAAGCCCTGAAAGTTCCAGATTGAAGGACACAGGGCTCACACCTTTTTTTTTTTTCTTTCTTTTTTGTGGTATTAGGGAATTGAACCCAGGGGCATTCTACCTCTGAGCTACACCCCCAGCCTGATTTTATTTTTTATTTGAAACAGAGTCTCACTAAGTTGCTAAGAGCTTCATTAAACTGCTGAGGCTGGCTTTGAACCTGCCATCCTCCTGTCTCAGCCTCCCAAGTACTGGGATCACAGGCATGTGCCACCACGCCCAGCTGCACACCCTGCTTTTGTTACTAGGAGGACCAAACAAAAACCAGTGTGGCCCCAGGCCAATGGGCTATGAGACACACCAGTGCCGAGCCCCGGGAGTCTGGGGCAGGGTCTGGAGGCTGGCTTCTTGACCAGGGCCAGCTGGTGCTGGGCAGGGGCCGGCCCGGGGAGGGAGGGGTGAGTGATGCTGCCCCAGGAGGCCTCCTGGTCCCCAAGGCCTGGCAGCACCTCCTCTGTTCTTTTCAGTTCCAACTCTGTGGAGCTGGAGGTCCCCTCTTTTCCTTCTTGGGAGCCCCTGCTTTGTCCCTTTCCAGGGCCCCAGCCAGGACAAGGACTCCCACTCCTTCCCTGGCGCAGTCCTGGTGGGGGACCTGTCCTGGGTCGGTGTACGTCCCTCCTGGGAATCCGAGGCAGAGCCTGAGTCTGTCTTGTTCTTGCTTCCAGGACTCTGCACCTTCAGGCCTGGGTCACAGGTGGAGACTCCGACCAGCTGGACCGCCAAGGTCAATGCCATCGGGGACCCTGGCCCCCTGCCTGCTGCCCCCCACCTGGACACTTTGCCTGGACCTCTGCCCCCGGTGCTTGCTCGGCCGGCCCTGACTGCCTCTGGTCACCAGCCCTCGCTCAGCAGAGTGCTACGCCTTGGCTGCTTCTCCAGGGGACAGTGGGACTCAGACCCCAGTGGCCAGGTCCTGGGGGCCCACGGGCACACACCAGATGGCGCCGAGCTCCTCCTGCCTGGGTGTGGCTGTGCCCACCTCCTCTGCCCTGACGGACCCACGCCACGGCCCTGTTCTGCTGCCGAGGTGGGTTCCTCTCCTCCAGAGCCCTGACTGCGGCAAGCTGCCTTTCTATTGGGGTGCAGGAGCCCTGAGAACCCGTCCTCGGTCTCCCCCTTCCAGCAGAGCTGCACAGCCCTGGCTGCGGGCAGGAGAGAGCTGCGCTGTGTCCTCTTCTGGCCTGTCTCCTCCAGGTCCATGCTCCTGGTCACCTGGACTCCTGGGCTCTGGGACACTCCTGAGCCCCTCCCTCCCTCCCTCCCTGACTGAACACTCTGCGGCCTGAGGCCCTGACCCTTGTCCAGCTGGGGAGGAAGGGTGACCCTAGTGACAAGCTACAAGGGTGTCAGCAGCAGTGGACTCCCCTGCCTGAGCCTCGGCCTGAGCCGCACACCCAGCACTGGCGGGTGCAGACAGAGGCCTGGAACAAGTTGGCTGACGGCCACCTGGCTGCAGTCAGGACAGACTCTGTGCTGCGAATAAGCTCAAACTGCTTTCCCGAGGGGCAGGAAGCCCCAGGACCCTGCGGACAGGCCTGGGTGACCGTGGTCCTTGGCTGGAAGAGGACTTCCAGGGGCTCAGGAGGCAGAGGCAGGGTGGCCACACGTGGAAAGCGGCAGGTCTCATTCTGCCCAGCTCCTCTGCACAGTGATACTTGGCGGGCACCTGGAACGTGCTCCTTTTCTTGGGGAGAAAAATCCACCCTAGTGACACAAGGTCCTCTCTCGGATTGCCAGGTATTGCAGATTCAGGATGCCCAGCTACATTTAAATTTCAGATAAACCACCAATCATTTTGTAGCACAGTGCAATACATAGGTACTGGGGATTGAAGTCAGGGCATTCTACCTCCGAGCTACACCTCCCAGCCTTTTTGTTTTGTTTTGACACAGGGTCTTGCTAGGTTGCTGAGGAGCTCACTAAGTTGCTGAGGCTGTCCTCGAACCTGTGATCCTCCTATCCCAGCCTCTCAAGTGCTGGTTTACAGCTGTGTACCACTGTGCCCAGCTGCAATGCAACATTTGGGACACACTTATTGTTAGGAAAGAATTCACTATCTAAAGATTTTTTTTTTCTTTTTCGGTACTGGGGATTGAACCCAGAGTCTTTCTACCTCCGAGCTACACCCTTGGCCCTATTTTTTATTTTTTTAGTTTGAAACAGGGTCTCACTAAGTTGTGTAGGGCCTCACTAACTAGCTGAGGTTGGCTGCGAACCCGGATCCTCCTGTCTCAGTCTCCCAAGTACTGGGATTACAAGCGTGGGCCACCGCGCCCGGCACTACCTAAAGTTTGAATGTAAATGAGTATCCTGAATTCTGTGTGTGTGTGTGTGTGTGTGTGTGTGTGTGTGTGTGTGGTACTGGGGATTGAACCCAGGGGCATTCTACCTCTGAGCTACACCCTCAGCCCTATTCTATTTTTTATTTGGAAACAAGATCTCACTAAGTCGTGGACGGTCTACACTGGGGACGTGCTACAGACGCTGGGGAGACCCTCATGCTTTCTTGTCCGCACACAGAGGCCTCCCACGACACTGACCGAGCCTGCTGCCCTCTGCAAATCCAGGGGGTCCACACGGTCCGGGGACACTGGACTCCTGTTCCAGTAGCAGGAGGGGCCCACAGGAGGGTAGCAGAGAGACCCCCCTCCCCAGGCCCAGTGATCCTTCCTCTCTCTCGGCCCTGGGTCAGACTGCGCCCTCTGCCCTCTGCCCATCTGCCCGTCCTGTCCTCCTCTGGTCTGGGCTCAGCCTCGGCCTCCCCTACCCCTGCTGGGCAGGTCCCAGGGGAAGCATGGGGTCTCCCAGTGAGGCCTCTGACCTCAGCAGGGCAGGTGGTTCTAGTCTGCAGATGATTGTCCCACGCGAGAGAGTGTGGGGCAGCCCTGCTAGAACCCAAAGGCGCTGGGTGCTGGGGGGGGGCAGGGACGTCCCGCAGAGACCCTCGGACTGCACGGATCTGGGTGCGCGTGCACTGCCGCGCGCGCGCGAGGGTGGGAAGGAGCTCTGCGGAGCCCGGGAGCACTCACCGGGTGGGCGGGGTGCAGAGGACCCCCGGGACCAGGTGGAGGTGCAGTCTCCGCCGACCCACCGCAGCCCAGCCTGGGAGTCGCAAGAGACTCGGGTCCCTCCTCGTACCCCTGCGCCCCCGGGCCGCGGACGGCTGGAGCCCAGCCCAGAGCAACCCAGGCGTCTCCGAGCAGGAGGCGGCCAGCGGGTTGAGGGTTCTCCGAGGGCTGCAGCGCGGGAGCCCCCATCCCGCCCCACGGAGCCCCAGGGCGCGCAGTGCTTGTCCCCTCGGGTCCTCCACCCGCTCCCCGCCGCTCACCTGCTCCTCGGCTCCCCTCCCGCGGCTCCCGCTCCTCCCTCAGATGCTTCCAGCAGCAGCAGCTGCAGCCACTGGCTCTGAGCGCTCCCAGCTCCGAGGAAAACTGAAAGCGTCCAGAGGGCGGGGCCGGGAGAGCTGCAGGTCCCGTGAGTGAGTGAGCGAGGGGCCTGCCTTGACCCAGGGAGGAACCGTTCTGGGAAGCAGCTGCGTTTCAGGAACTACCCGGCTTTCAGAGAAAGTGCCAAGATTTCCTGGGTGGTTCGCTCAGCCTCAGGAATGTGCTGCGTGCACTTCTTTAGCTGCTCATTTCAAAGGCAGCTCCCGCTGTCCGGGAGAGCCAGGGCTGGGGTCTGTCTTGCTGCAGGGCTCAGGGGCTGCTCCTCTGGGGAGCCAGTGGTCACTTCTCTGCAGGGACCAGGGCCAGCGGTCCCCCGGGTGCTCTGGGGCTGCACACTGGGCCCTTCAGGCTGAGCGCAGAGGGAAGGCAGGCTGGGTGCCTGCTGGGCAGGGCTGGGGCATGCAGCAGGATAGAGAGCTGGGGTGAGGGCTGAGGGATGGGCTGACCACCCTCTCTGACCACATGACACAGCACCAGTAACAGAAGGATCCCGGGCCGTGCTCCCCAAGGGTCCTGTGCCCTGTGGACACCCTCGAGGCGACCTGGGCCCGCTGGCAGAGGGGCTGGAGGGCAGCTCCCCGGGGACAGGTGGCCTCTCCTGCACTGTGGCTGTGGGGCTGGCCGCAGGCGGCGCCCGGGAGCCTCTGGGTGTTGGGGGCTGTAGGGGGGGCGCTGCTGCAGCCTGAGTCCTGCCTGGCTCCTGGTCCAGCCTGGCAGCTGCAGTGCAGGGACACCCCACCGAGCCTGTCCACTCAGCGCCGTGATGGCCAGGCTGCTCGGCCCCCACGCCCAGCCTCCTCCTGGCCGAGCTGGGCAGTGTGGTCCAGCCCTGGCCTGGCCCCAGCTGACGCCTCGGCAGTGGAGGGAGGTGTCAGAGGGCCTCGGGGAGCAGGGAGTGAGACCCCCGGGGAGCAGGTGGGGACTGGTCTGGCGGAGTGGGGCCGGAGATGGCCCGAGTCACCTGGACAAGGAGTCACCTCCACCCTGAGTGGCCTGGGGCCCCTGGACGGGCTGTGACCTGCACTTCCAGCAGCCCAGCAGGCGGAGCGGGTGGGTCCTGGGGCCTGCTCCTCTGCCCCTCCTCAAGGGTGTCCCATGGCCTGGTAGAGAAGGCTCCCAGTCCTGTCGCCGAGGGAGAACCTGCAGATGACGCTGGTGGTGTGGATGCCGGGCGAGGAGCCCTGGAGGACCTGGGCCTGGCTGCCCCGCGGGCATCCATTCCCTCCACTGGACTCGGGAGGACATGCTGGCAGGGCGGGGCTTGGGGGTCAGGGATGAGCAGGGGACTCTGGGACCCCAAGAAGGGGCCATAGGCTGCAGATACACAGGGGAGAGGTCAAGCCCCAAAGATGGTGATGGTCAGTGGGCTGTGGGACCCCCTGTTCTCCTAGAGGGGAGAGGAAGCAGGACCCAATTCTGGGAACCCTTGAACTTGAGGAGGGGCAGAGGAGGGGCCCATCTGCTGTTCTGCAGAAGTGATTATGCTTTATAGACACAAAGCCCAGAGGTATTCATGTGTGGACATGACAAGGCTGTGCTGGTCCAAGGAGGTTTCAGTTTCATTCTCAGCATGAGGAAGCTGGGATGCAGAAGAACAGTTGTCAGGAAGTGGCTTTTTATTTTCTTCTTTTTTTTGTAGTACTGGGGATTGAACTCAGGGGCATTCTACCTCTGAGCTACACCCCCAGTCCTATTTTTTATTTCTTATTTTGAAACAGGGTCTCACTAAGCTGCAGAGGACCTCACTAAATAGCCGAGGCTGGCCTCAAACCCAGATCCTCCGGTCTCAGCCTCCCAAGTACTGGGATTACAAGCGTGTACCACCACGCCTGGCTTGGCTTTTAATTTTAAAGGGGCTCTGTTTCAATCTTCCCTCCCTCACTCAGTCTATCCCTTAGTCTGGAGGGAATTGGGCCACCTTGCTGTTTGGCTGTAGTTCACTGTTGGATGGTGGGCAGATCCCATGGAGGAACTCTGAAGGGTTTTTTTTTTTTTTTTTTGCGGTACTGGGGATTGAGCCCAGGGACATTCTACCTTTGAGTTACACCCCTAGGAGCCGGGTGTGGTAGTGCACGCTTGTAATCCCAGCATTTGGGAGGCTGAGACCAGAGGATCCGGGTTTGCGACCAGCCTCAGCTATATAATGAGGCCCTCCGCAACTTAGTTAGACCTGGTTTCAAAATAAAGAATAAAAAAATAGGGCTGGGGGTATAGCTCGGAGGTAGAATGCCCCTGAGTTCAATCTCCAGTACCGAAAAAAATAAATAAAAAATAAAGCGAGTTACACCCCTAGTCCTATTTTTTTTTTTTTTTTTTTGCAGTACTGGGAGTTGAACTCAGGGGCATTCTACCTCCGAGCTATACCCCCAGCCCTATTTTTTATTCTTTATTTTGAAACCGAGTCTCACTAAGTTGCGGAGTGTCTCACTAGGTAGCTGAGGCAGGCCGCGAACCCGGATCCTCCGGTCTCAGCCTCCCGAATGCTGGGATTACAAGCGTGCGCCACCACGCCCGGCTTCTATTTTTTATTTTTTATTTTGAAACAGGATTTCACTAAGTTGCGGAGAGCCTCCCTAAGTAGCTGAGGCTGGCCACAAACCCAGATCCTCTGGTCTCAGCCTCCCAAGTACTAGGATTACAAGCGTGCGCCGCCACTCCTGGAAACTCCGAAGTTGTCATAAGCGAGTTGTTTGTCTCTGAAGGAGGCAAAGTTCTCCACCGGGGGAAGGACATCAGCGTTGGTTTGCAGCACCGCTTGCATAACCTCTGAGCTATTTATTTTGGTGGAGTTTGGCCAGTGACTTCATGTGATTTCCCTGGAGTCTGTGCACTAGATCACCTCTGAGGATATCGCTGATTGTCTGCTAAGCATTTTGGTTCCACATCATGGGAGATGTGCCCTGCTCTCTTTCTTTCTTTTTTTTTTTTGCGGTACTGGGGATTGAACTCACGGGCATTCTACCTCTGAGCTACACCCCCAGCCCTATTTTTTATTCTTTATTTTGAAACCGGGTCTCACTAAGTTGCGGAGTGCCTCACTAGGTAGCTGAGGCTGGCCACGAACCCGGATTCTCCGGTCTCAGCCTCCCGAATGCTGGGATTACAAGCGTGCGCCACCACGCCCGGCTCTTTCTTATTTATTTATTTGTGGTACTGGAGATTGAAGCCAGGGGCATTCTACCTCTTCTGAGCTATACACAATATTTATTTTAATGTTATTGCTATATGCAATAATTATTATTTTAATTATTATACTAAAAATAATAATTTAAGAACTCAGAGTCAAGGAGTGGATTTACCACAGAACCAAATCCGGAGCTCAGATAAAGCCACTGCAGATAAATTTTGTCTGTTTTTGTTTGTTTGTTTGATAGAGGCTTATCTGGTGTCTGAAGCAAACCCCAACCCTAACCCTAAGCTTATTCTCAGGAAATGTTTTGGGTCAATAAAATGTGCTGCTTTTAGAAATTCCTCCCCACTGTGTCACGAGCAGCCCAGAGACTCCATCCTGGTGTCTAGAAAGCCCCAAACACCGAGGGGTGGGTGAGATCGCTCAAGGAACGGAGGAGACCATGTTCATTTTTTTTTCTTGGTCCTGGGGACCAAATCCAGTTCTATATCTGGGCTACACTCTTTTTTTTTTTTTTTTTTTTTTTTTTTCGGTACTGGGGATTGAACTCAGGGGCATTCTACCTCCGAGCTATACACCCAGTCCTATTTTGTATTCTTTATTTTGAAACCGAGTCTCACTAAGTTGTGGAGTGCCTCACTAGGTAGCTGAGGCTGGCCACGAACCCGGATCCTCCGGTCTCAGCCTCCTGAATGCTGGGATTACAAGCGTGCGCCACCACGCCCGGCTTGGGCTACACTCTTAGTCTCTTTTTTTTTTCAGTACTGGGGATTGAGCCCAGGGGCATTCTAACTCCAAGCTATACCCCCACTATTTTTTATTCTTTATTTTGAAACAGGGGGTCTCACTAAGTTGTGGAGGGCCTCACTAAATAGCTGAGGCTGGCAGTGAACCTGGACCCTCCTACCTCAGCCTCCCAAGTACTGGATTACAAGTGTGTGCCACCACGCCCGGCTTCTCCTTTTTTTTGTTGTTGTTGTTGTGCTTTGAGAACTTATAGTAATGCATGGGTGTCCCTTTGATGGTTTGATCAAAGGTCAGACACAATGATGAAGTGTTCCGATGACCTACAGATAAGGTTGCGTTTGATTTAGTCAGTGTACGTCAAAGTGGACTTTGAGTCTGGAGGTTAACCATGGTCACTTTCGATTTGTCCCTCCTGTGTCTCCTTTCTACCTGTCTTTTTTTTTTTTTTTTTTCAGTACTGAGGATTGAACCCAGGGGCATTCTACCTCTGACCTACACCCCCAGTCCTATTTTTTTAGGGTCTCCCTAAGTTGTGGAGGGCCTCACGAAGTAGCTGAGGCTGGCCACGAACCCGGATCCTCCGGTCTCAGCCTCCCAAGTATTGGGATGACAAGCGTGCGCCACCACGCCCGGCTCCTTTCTACCTGTCTTTATATCTTCCATCTTATATCCAAATTAACAAACAAAAACCCATGGCATTAAATCAGAACGCACTCCGATAGACAGGCCGTGCTGCCATCAGAACTGCTCTAAGGAGCTCCAACAAGAGTGAGCGCCTTTTATTTCCACAACAGAGATCTCCCAAACACTCTAGTTTTCTATGCCTCTTAATGTTTCTTCCGAACAAGCAAGCAAGCAAGCAAGCAAACAAACAAGCAAACAAACGCCTCCATGAGGGAACAACCGCTTTGGAAGACAAGTCTCCTGTCGAACAATGGCACAAGAAAGCATTCCGGCCTGGCGAGGTGGCACACGCCTGTAATTCCAGCACTTGCGAGGCAGACAGGAGGATTGCAGGTTCTCGGCCAGCCTCAGCAACTTAGTGAGGCCCTGTTCCAAAATAATAATAAAAAAAGGGCTGGAGAGGTAGAATACCCCTGAGTTCAATACCCAATATGAAGGAGGAGGAGGAGGAGGAGGAAGAAGAAGAAGAGGGGGGAAGAGGAGGAGGAAGAAAAAGAGGGGGGAAGAGAAGGAGGAGGGGAGGAGAGGGAAAAAAGAAAAGAAGCAAACAATAGAAAAAGGAAAAAGGAATTTTATGCAGCTCGGTGGACGGGGGAGAAGAAGCTAGATTGTTTCCCCCTTCCCCCGGCCCTACAGAAGTGGTTGCAGTTGGGTTATAGATGCCAAAGCCAGGAGATGCTCATGTGTAGGCCTCCGTGCCAGCCCGAGATGCCTCAGGCTCAGCTTGCTGGCACCAGCTGGGTCAGGGGTAGTTTTTCAGTTTCCATTCTCAGCATGAGGAAGCTGGGAATGTAGAAAAGCAGTTATCAGGAAGTGGCTTTTAATTTTTTTTTTTTTTTTTTTTTTTTGCGGTGCTGGGGATGGAACCTGGGGGCATCCTACCTCTGAGCTACAGCCCCAGCCCTATTTTTTATTCTTTATTTTGAAACAGAGTCTCACTAAGTTGCAGAGGACCTCACTAAGCAGCTGAGGCTGGCTGCGAACCCGGATCCTTCAGTCTCAGCCTCCCAAATGCTGGGAGCTTTTAATTTTAAAAGGGGTTCCGTTTCAGCTGGGTGTGGTAGTGCACGCTTGTAATCCCAGTACTTGGGAGGCTGAGACAGGAGGATCGAAGGTTCGAGGACAATCTCAGCAAGTAGTAAGACTCTCATCAACCTAACGAGACCCTGTTTCCAAATAAAAACAAAATAGGGCTGGGAGTGTATCTCAGAGGTAGAATAATTCTGAGTTCAATCCTCAGCGCCACACTAAATATATACATAAATAAATAAATACATAAATGGGTTCTGTTTCAGCTGGAGCCATCAACAAGGACAGCGGTAGGTTAGGGAGGCCTGCCGGTTGGGACAAGAAGAAAAGACGGGGCCCTGGGGTGGGGGTTAGGCTGGACCTGAGGCCTGGACTGGTAGCACCCTTGATCCTCTGGGTCACTCTCTCTGCTGGGACCTAATTTAAGTCCCACACATCTTGGAGTGTCAAATGTCACCTTCACAACTGCCATCTGGGTGTGGCCCTGGGGAAGGAGCCTCCGTGCCAGCCCAAGGCCCGGCTGCCCTGGAGGCCCTGAGGCCACTTCCTGTAGGAGCAGGGGCTGGGGGCAGCTCGGCTGAGCCCCTGGGGCCAGGGTCCCTGGTCTAGGAGACCCCTGCCCAGCCCCTGACCCCCAGGGCAGCCAAGCAGTACATTTTCTGTCCTGGGCCTCCTGCCCTGATGGTGACTCTTCTGAAGCTGGTGCCAGAGCCAGTGTGTGCAGGTGTGTGCTGGTGTGTACACGTGTGTGCCGGTGTGTGCAGGTGTGTGCAGAGAGAACATGTGTGCACCATCCCAAATTAGTGAGACTCAGCAACCTAGTGAGACCCACTTTCAAAACAAAAATAAAGTAGGGCTGGGAGTGTCACTCAAGTAGAATTCCCTTGGTTTCAATCATTAGTACAAAAAAAAAAGTTATCAGGTGGCCGTGAACATGGATTCTGAAATTATTTCCCACCCTGGTCATTTTAAAATTTTGTCTTGTTTTGTTTTGTTACTGGGGATTGAACCCAGGGCCTCAAGAATGCTAGCGAGTGCTCTACCACTGAACTACAACTCCAGCCTTTTTATTATTTCTTCATTTATTTATTTTTGGTACTGGGGATTGAACCCAGGAGCATTCTACCTCTGAGCTATATCCCCAGTTCCTTTTAAAAAATTCTTTATTTTGGCCGGGCGTGGTGGCGCACGCTTGTAATCCCAGCATTCGGGAGGCTGAGACCGGAGGATCCGGGTTCGCAGCCAGCCTCAGCTACCTAGTGAGGCACTCCGGAACTTAGTGAGACTCGGTTTCAAAATAAAGAATAAAAAAATAGGGCTGGGGGTGTAGCTCGGAGGTAGAATGCCCCTGAGTTCAATCCCCAGTACCGCAAAAAAAAAAAAAAAAAATTCTTTATTTTGAAACAGGGTCTTGCTAAATTGCTGAGGCTGGTCTTGAACCTCTGATCCTCTTGTCTCAGCCTCCCAAGTACTGGGATTACAGGTGTGTGCCCCTCCAACTTGCGATCCCCCACAGCAGCCCCGCCATGAATTGAGCCTGCAGGTCTTGGTCACTGGGACTTGTTCACCCATCAGCCCCTGCACCAAGAGCAGAGGGCAGAGTGAGGTGCCCACCGAGACTGGCAGACAGTCTGCGGGTACAGGGTGCACAGGGCAGGTCTGGTGGAGGAAGGTCACCTGGGGAAGGGCCCTGGGGAGTAAAGGTCAGGGGTGAAGGGGGTCACATGGTCTCTAGGGACCGGTGACCCCAGCACTTCAATTACCCTGTGCTGTGGTTGTTGCAGGAGGTTCCTCGGCCCCCACAGCTTGGTCTCTGGAGACAAAGGAACACTGTGACAGGGGTTGGGAAAGCAGGTGACTTTATTCACTAGTGAAGGCTCAGAAAGCAAAGCTCCAGATCTGAGCCCTGAGCACTGAAATGACAAGTTCTTTATATATTCCGTCACTTAGTTGTGGAGGGGAGGGAGGGGTAAGAGAGAGATTTATTACATCTTGCTTAAGCAAGATATCAAAGCAGAATGGCCATAAACCCGAACATTATCTCTCTCTGCCTTCTTGTGTCGTATCTGGCAGGTGGCCTAGTGAGACTCTGCCTTGTTTATCTGGGGGTGTGGGGGTGCTGGGGGTGCTCCCTAACTGTCTGGGCTGCTGGGGAGGTAGCTGCTTTGTTTACATTGGAGGGGGCCTATGCTCTCTCTTTTCTTCAGAGCTGTCTGCTTCGTAACAGTTGGGGGGGGGCTGTGAAGTTTCTATTCTTTCCATTTTATTTCTATGTTCCTAACCAAGAATAATTTCAAGGCCCTGGCCAGGCTCCCACCTCAGGGTGAGTGAGAGAAGCAGGCAGGGAGGCAGGGAGGCAGGGAGGCAGGGAGGCAGGGAGGCAGGGAAGCAGGGAGGCAGGGAGGAGGGCACTGCGGGGCCTCTAAATCTCCACCAGGAAAACCGTGACAAGGCAGAGCAGCCGCAGAGGAAAGAACAGCCACAGAGCCCAGACTCAGCAGTTCTTTATATTTATTTTTTATTTTTTTGTGGTACTGGGGATTGAACCCAGGGGCATTCTACCTCCAAGCTACACCCCCAGCCCTATTTTTTATTCTTTATCTTGAAACAGGGTCTCACTAAGTTGCAGAGGGCCTCACTAAGTAGCTGAGACTGGCTGCAAACCTGTGATCCTCCTGTCTCAGCCTTCCAAATACTGATATTACAGGTGTGTGTCACCATGCCCGGCTTATTTATTTTTTACTTTTTTGTGATACTGGGGGCTGAACCCAGGGACATTTTACCTCCAAGCTACACCCCTCATCCTTTAATTTTTGGTTTTGAAACAGGGTCTCACTGGGTTGCTGAGAGTCTTGCTAAATTGCTGAGGCTGGTCTTGAATCTATGATCCTCCCACCTCAGCCTCCCACGTGCTGAGGTTACAGGCGTGAGTCACCATGCCTGGCCCCATTATTTCCTTCAGGGTGTCCTCGCGGGGTGCACAGGGGCACCAGGACTTCTGTGGGTCCCTCCGCCCTGGTGGGAAGGCTTAAGCTGCCCTTTGGCATCTCCTTCAACGCATCCACACTCTTGACTCTTTCGGCGGGACATGACAGGTTCCCAGGGCCCCAGGCCCATGGGGACCCAGGGGCTGGGCCTGATGCGACAGGAGCAGGTGGACTGGCCTGCCCCGAGGAGGTCCAAGCCCAGCACTGGGCGGATGTGAGCCTTACTCTGTCCAGACAGACGCAGTCCGTCTGCACCCGTGTGCAGGTCTGCGACCTTTTCGAAAGTTATGGGGCCCAGGCCAGAGGCTGCTGGGAATACACGAGGGCCAGTGCAGCCAAGCACTTAAAATTCTGGTTCCGGACCTTTCCGGCAGGGCTGTGGGGAGGGTGGCTGCGACTTCCACCCCAGCAGGAGGTGACGGATGACAGGAGGGAGCTGGGGGGACAGTGTAGGAGGTGGTGGAAGTGTCCATCCCTCAGTGCTGAGGACGTGGGCGCCGGGTCTCCTGCTGCATGTTGGCTGCAGGACTGAGGAGCTGGGTACCAGGAGCCAGAGCCTGAAGATGTCCCGTCACTCCCCCTAGTGGAAGGACTGGTGTCCTGCGGTCCGCCTTCCGCTCTGGGCTTTGTGATTTGATTCAGGCTCTGAAAGCATTGCTGATTATCCACCAATTCCCTTAAAAATAAATAAAGAGCAATCCCCTTAAAAATAATAAAGTAATTTTGTTTTGTTTTGTACTGGGGATTAAACCCAGAGGCATTCTACCTCCAAGTTATACCTCCAGCCCAATTTTATTTCTTATTTGGAAACAGGGTCTCACTAAGTTGCGGAGGGCATTGCTAAATTGCTGAGGCTGGCTTTGAACCTGCGATCCTCCTGTCTCAGTCTCCCAAGAACTGGGATTACAAGCATGCAACACCATGCCTGGCTTGAAAAGTGGTTTTAACAAAATTATTTCCTGCAACTCCCTCAGGAAGGTGTTTCTTTTTTTTTTTTTTTTTTTTTTG
>PVLC010011176.1:0-42342 GCA_004027655.1 Graphiurus murinus
AAAAAAAAAAAAAAAAAAAAAAAAAAATCTTAGAGTTTGTGAAATAATTTGTTTTACATATTGCTGAGTTCTCACAAGCATAGTCTTTTTACAGTATGAGAAACCAAATAGTGGGAGATATTTGGTTTCAAACCAGGTTTGAAGGTTGGTCTGACTTTCTGGTGACTGTTTTCTTAAAAGCAATCTATCTTTTTTTAAAGTAGCATCTAATGAAGGTACATTCCACTGAGTCTTGCTTTGTGATCTAAAGGATTCAAACTCAGGATTAGGCTGCATTCTCTAAAAGAAAAGTTGTTTCCTCAGGTGACACAAGTGAAAGCTCCCCCTCAGCTAGCATTCACCTGGAACACATCTTACAAAGATCCATGGCCTGGTGGACTCAATGAAGTCATCCCCCAAGAAATTGTATAAAAAAGATTTATTGAAATTTATCAATGACAAACAGACATAAAACTCAAAGTTTGGCTCTTCTGAGGGGCAGGGGAAAAACTGGTGCTGATGTTGTTTTATACAGATGAAACACGGGCTAGGAAATAACACGTCACTTCTAAAGCAATCCGGAAGAGGGACACAAAAGCAAGCCTGTACATTCACTAAGAATTTGCAGTCATTTCAGATCTCCACTAGGTAAGAAAATACAATTTTGCGTTAGATTTTCCGTGCTCAGGTGTAAGAAAGAAACAAAACAAAAAAACCAAAACAACCCAGCCGACATGCAGTGACATCTCCAGCGCTTAGGTTTGTAAAAATGTTCTAAGCACGGAAGTACACGTGGAAGAATTATCCTGTCATTTCATAAAACAAAGTGTTCTAATATTTTACAGAACAAGATAGGACAGTTTTTTTTTTTTTTTTATTAAAGAGGTCAAAGTTTGAGGGTTTGTTTCTTCTCTTCTAATTATAATTACCAAACCCGTTTTACTTGTAACTCATAAGCCTGCCGTTTTCAGCTCGTGCGCTTATGGCTCTCAAGAGGAACACCAGAGTCCTCTTCGGAGCAAAGCCCAAGCCATCTGTGAAGGGGAAAAGGGATGAGTCGGGGACTGTCCCCAAACCAGTGCCAAAACACGCCTGAGAAATGCAGAAATCATGTGACCCAAAGCAAGAGGGAAAGATATGGCTGGACTCAGCGCCCCCTGGGTTGAGGAACACACTGGGGTCAGCTATGGCCTTCCAACCAACTCTGGGAACCTGGGACATACTGGGAATGGTAAGAGACCTCCAAGCCAGCCTCCTCGAGGGTAAAGAAGAAACGCTCACTTGGTGTGTACTCTGCTATTGCATTACAGGGACAAAGCCAGACACAAAGAAAAAGGAGGGGAAAAAAATAAAGAGTGGCAGTAAAAATAGTATTTTATTCCACCCCCTCCCGCCCTCCCTCCCCCGCAACCCCCAGTACACGTCTCCCCTCTCGTTCCCACAGCAAGGTTACAATCAGAAAAAAATAAGTTTCGGGGGCAGGATTTGGGGGGGGGAGGACACGGGTAAAAACAGTCAAATCACAATAGGAATTTTCCAAAATAGGTTATTCCACTTAGTCGTCTTCTTCTCCCTCATCTTCAGGTTCTCGTTTTCGCTTCTGACCCTTTTCTTCTTCTGGAAGAGTAAGGAAAAGGTGTTTGCATTAGATATCCATCCTGCAGCTTTAAGGGGCCACCCTCTCCCCTGACCAACAAACTTGGGGACCACACATCTAGGAGGCTTTGCGATCTTGGAAAGGGAGACAAGGAGGCCTTGGGGGGGTCTGAGGGGCACCTCCTGCCCAGTGTCAGGGGCCTAAGCAAGCTAATGCAGAACTGCGTGCCAGGCTGCTACCAGCTGGGACTGAAAAGGTTGCCGTACCCCCAAGATCTTCCTCATCCTCCTCGTCATCGACTTCACCATCGTTATAACCTTCTTCATCCTCCTAGGAGAAAAAATGGACACCAGAAAGTCAGAGATGCTCGTGGCCTGGGGATAACCACCTCCAGCTCCCACGGGCCCAATACCGAGGCCTGCCAGCTCGTGGTGAGTACAAAGTAGAAGAGCTTAATCTATCTGGAACCAAGGGCCCGTTTAAGAATCTGCAGAACTCCTCTGGAAATTACCCACATCACCTAAAATCTTGGATGGAAAACAACTGGAGGGGCTGTGGATTCCACACCCAGGTGAAGAAGACTTGGTGGGAAGCCCCCAGAACCAGGCTGCTTCCCAGCCTGCATGCTCCGAGGAGGAAGGACAACCCGAGCAGACTCCCTCCCATGAAAGTAGGCCATGCTTTTTCTCATCTGTCCTCAATCTTGTGTTGGCTTCAGGGGAAGACCCCAGTTTCAGCAAATCCAGATTGTGTGGGCAAATACAGTTTCACCCCACCCAGCCCCCTCACCATTCTTGTAAGCCTGGATTAGCAGGGGTAGGGGGATTCAAGGTCCCCTGAGAACATCATTCCCAACTTGCTTGAGATCTGGCTAGGATTCTGGTGCACAGGGTCCTTGCTCTGCTGCCCGGAAGCCACAAGTTCCCTGACTCTGTGTGTTGGACTCTGTCCCTAAAGCATGCAGCAGCTCACTGCTTAAAAGAACCGGGCAAGTTGGGCGTGGTGGCACACACTTGAAATCCCAGTACTTGGGAGGCAGAGACTGGAGGATCTGGGTTTGCAGCCAGCCTCAGCTACTTAGTGAGGCCCTCCACAACTTAGCGAGACCCTGTTTCAAAATAATGAATAAAAAACGGGACTAGGGGTGTAGCTCGGAGGTAGAATGCCCCTAAATTCAATCCCCAGTACCACAAAAAAAAAAAAAAAAAAAAAAAAAAGAAAAGAATCAGGAATCAGGCAACACACTTTATTCTGCGAAGGGAAATGTCCTTTTATGATGGCACCAAATAGTTCCCTCCTGGTCTGTTTGCTAAGATTGTTTGTGTATACAAGCCATGTTTGCAGCTCTACTGCAAGCTGCAAACATGCAGATGGTCCATGAGATTATAAAAAAACAAAACCTGCATGCTGTGGCTCTCGTGACAGGAAGGGCAAGATGAGATCCATTAGCCAACATAACTTACTGCCCTGGCTTAGGGGGACCTTCTCCTCAGCCTGTTTTTAAGAAGCTCACATTATTCATTAGAGGCAAGTGGAGCAGCCTAGACCTAGGGAGTAGAAGAACTTTGCAGCAGCAGTAGGTAGAAACCCAACACTCCTAAACCTGGGCCAGGAGGACCCTGAGGGAACAACCTACATGGTGGAGGCATCTGCAATCCTCATCCTCCCTGCACTGGGGGAGACAGGAAATTGGTAGAAAGAAAGATGGCTGGGTGGGAGTAGGGGGATGAGCACCGTGTCCATGTGGTTGTGGCTTTAAACCTCTCCAGGTCTACCTTCTGCTAGTAGCAAGAGTTGGCTTAGAATTATAAACAAGTGATGGAAAATGATTCTGCTAGGGAGAGACTCGGAACATCCAATCATAAACCCAGCACAGAGCCATGAACATGACAGAGGGTGTGAACACCTACACAGTGTGGTCAAACACCCTGTGGCAGATGCTGTCCTTAAACATTTTACTTACATTTCATTTTGTCCTCTTAATAACTCAGTGAGAAAGATATCAAAATGCCTAATTTACAGACGAAGAAACAGGTTCAGAAAGGTCACGTCACTTGTCCAGGGACACGCAGTAGAGCTGGGTTTTACCCCTGCACAGACAGTTCTGAGCCTCTGTCCTGTGTTATCCTCACAGAGACCTTGTTTAAAAGACCGGGAGTCAGGGTCATGGCCCACTCCTGATGCATTGTCTGCTCAGAACACAGGTGACCCTGCCCCTCTGATTTGGGACCCAGCAGTGTCTTCTGCTAATTATCAGTTCTAGGCTGTCTGATTTTCTCTGGCACACTGTTTAAGTGGTTGATATCTTAATTAACACATGGATGTACAACAACAAAAAATGGGCCAAGGATTCTAAAAGAGCTAATTTTCACATAGAAGAGACAGCCACGTTTCCCCCAGCAGGTGAGTTCCTGCCCCTAGAACCATCCTGACTCCTAATTCAGATTCCCACAACTACCTGCAAGTCTTATCCCCCAAAGTCAGTCCAGTGACAGACAGATCCCAGAGGTGCTGGGTGTGGCCAAACCAGAGACAGAAAATAAAGGAAACCCAGGGCTTCGAGCCCCTACCAGCCTCCTTACCTCCTCCTCTCCACTCACATCCTCCTCTTCCCCCTCCTCCTCTTCCTCTTCTTCCTCCTCGTCCTCCACCAACTGAGCGTCTTCATCATACTCCTCCTCTGTGAAATGGGGAAAGGGAACAAAAACGGATTGGTGGTGAGCTGGCTCCTCCCTCCTGGCACAGGCCCTGTGAAGGGCCTGGCGGGCCCAGCGGCAGCGGGCATTCAGGGTGGCACTGTGACCCTCCCAGGCCCAGAGCCTACAGCCTCTCGGATCTGATTAAACCCTCAATGTAATTCACAACATAAGCCCTCCCTGAAAGTTTTGTGAGTGAAAGACCCCTTGCGGAGGCTGAGGCCACAGAAAAATTGCCAGATCTGAGCACAAGTTCCAGGCCCAGGAAAACCAAGAAGTCAGTTCATTTCGAAGGAGCATCCAGGCCAAACTC
This sequence comes from Graphiurus murinus, assembly GCA_004027655.1. Lineage (NCBI taxonomy): Eukaryota > Metazoa > Chordata > Mammalia > Rodentia > Gliridae > Graphiurus > Graphiurus murinus. Next base: position 4,586 of record PVLC010011176.1, read on the forward strand.
TTCACATTAAAGGTCAGAAAGCTGAGGCACAGAGGAATAGCTTCTTCAAGGTCACACATGGAAGCAGTGGTGGAGAAGCTGGGCAGGGGCCTGGAAGCCTCGTTTCAGTACTGTTGTCCTTTCTGCTGCACCCTAACGTCCCCACCATGTGTCAAAGCACCCCAGAAAGAGGAATAGTTATTATCTACCAAGAAAAAACTCTCCACTGAAGCAAATGGGGCACCTGACTATCTTGTGAAATACTCCCAATCTACTAGGGAAAGTCTTGTCTGAATTCAGTAGGCACTGTCTCTTCTCAACTTTCCTGTGCTCGTGACTTTGCCTGCAGCCTCCTCAGCACAGCCGGGGCTGCAGAGCAGCAGAGCCACACCCCCAGTGCGGGCCTGTGGTCTTGAGGGCTGCAGCCACCAGGGGGCCCCACAGCCTCTCCAGCTGATGACCTGTCTCCACTGCTGGACAGGTGCCTAGATGGGGAAAGCGGGTCTGCGGGCGACCCCCACCTTCCGCTATCCCTTTGCTCCTTCCGGGAGGTGTCTATATTGGGGATCACACTCTAGAGAGACATTAGAATCTCATTCCCTGGGGGGATTTGGAAAAGTGACAAAAATTGAAGCGATAAGTAGGATGGGCTTAAGGGGTTACTATGCAATTGGAGAATCTGAGTGTTCCTATGGTGTTCGCGCCCCATTCTTTTAGGGAATATCATCAATGACACTGGTTAGGGACTAGGGAAATGAGGTAGAGAGCCCCACTTCCCACACAGCTTTGGAAGGAGCAACAGGTGAATAGGCAGCCTGCCTGGGCAGCAGGTGGGGGTTCCCAGAACCTAGCCCACCCTGTGCAAGGCCAAAGAAGCAAGCCATGGCTTGGGGCTGAGCTCCCACCGACACCCACCATCTTCGTCCTCCTCGTCGTCGTCCAGGCCTTCCACGTAGCCCTCGGCGTCAGAGTCGGGGGCCTCCGTGTCGTCCCGGTCGTAGCCGTCGAGATACGTGAGCTGCGGGAGGAGCCGGAACACGTTTTCTCGGTAGTCGTTCAGGTTGGTTACCTCGCAATTGAAAAGGTCTAAGCTCTTGAGGTTCTCTAACTTTTTCTGCAAGTGGAAAAAGGAAGTCAACAGTGAGATGGATCTGTGGGAGGTGGGGTAGGAAGGAGACCACCCAAGGCATAACAGGGATGCCCAGAGATGGCATGCACAGCCCAGGACTTGCAGAAGGTAAGGAAACTCTCAGCTGGTGTCCGCTCAGACCCATGCCCCTGGTCTGTGGGTTTCAGAGTCTTCATCTAGAAAATGGGCTGAATCTGAAGGGGCATTTCAAGCCTCATCCAATGCTAACACTATGTCCTGCAATTTCAGCTTTTGCCTTAACAGCTGACTGGCTTGAACCTGACCTAGGGCCCTCATGGTGTGTGAACTGAGATCTCTGCCACACTCCCCAGTGGCCAAGGGGCCCAGGGAACCAAGACGGTGAATTGGACTAACTCAGTGCTATGTCTAAATAACGATCACCATGGCAGTGAACAGAACACTTCATGTATCAGTTCAATTTATCCTGCAACCCCTATAAGGGTAGGAATAATTATTAGTACAGTTTACACATAAGGAAATGAGAGGATATGACTCTATGAAATGCACTTGCCAAGGACAAGAGAAAAACTGATGGGGGATCCAGATTCTGCCCATCGGACTTAGCAGAGATGCCAAAGGCAGGGAGGAAGTCTGGGCTGCAATCTGTGTGGATGAGCCTGGCACCCCTACCCCAAAGCACTTTCCCACTCCTGGGAAGCAAGCAGTATGGTCACGCCGATGGGGGGCACCCCCGGCTGAACTATGTGTGGTCTGGGCACAGGGAAAGGGGAGCGTGTGTGTCTGATCTGCAGCTGGTGACTGGATCTCAGTGTTTTACAAGATTTCATATACTCAGTCCTGGTATCACACTCTGCACTCCCTAAACACTAGGACATAGAACTTAGATTTTTTTCCTTTGATAATAAAATTATGGAAAACACACACACACACACACACACACACACACACACACACACACACACACACACCTTCAGGCTGACCAAAATAGTTTGCCTTTTCCTGAGAGATGAGCAGGAAGACCTGAACGGCACTGCACAGGGGAAGTCTGGGCCTGGGAAGGGAATGCCAGTTTCTTGCTCTGTCACTCTGGCCTTGTGATAGGACCCGAGTGCTCATATAGAGTAAGGAGTGTTCTGTGGACAAGAACCTGCAAACTCCAACTCAAACCCAACACTCCATTCCATACCACATGCCTAGGACAGGGAACCCAGGCCAATTTGGGCTTCCCCTGGCTGCAATGCTGGCTTATGAGGTGGCTCTTTTGTGTGTGATAACAGTGATAGCAGGCATGGTGGCACATGCCTGTAATCCCGGTGTTTGGGAGGCTAGACAGAAGGATCACAGGTTCAAGGATTGCCTCAGCAAGTAGCAAGACCCAGTTTCAAAACAAAAAAATAAAAGGGGCTGGGGGTGTAGCTTGGAGGTAGAATGCCCCTGGGTTCAATCCCCAGTACCACACATACACATACACACACACAAAAGTGAGTTTACTTAATGTGGTAGTACTTTATCAATGATATAATCTTAAGAGTTGGTTTCATTAAGCAAAGGAAGACAGTCTCTAAGATCTTGGTAACACAGAAATTGTTATTCTGACCCTGACCTGCCCCTTTCTAGCAAGTAAGTCAGTAAAGTTTGGGGTGTGCTCAGGTATGTGGGGACAAGAAGTGCTACCAAGGTCTCTGAGGTGAAGGCCTCCAGAAGGCCCCCAGCCATCGCTCAGTCACCACCCCTAGAAGAAGCAGAAGTCCACCACCAGGGCCAGCTTAATTCTGGGATCACTCCTTCCTCAAAGAAGGGCCATAAGCTGTGCGTCGAGCTTGAAGAAACTGTGCTCAGATTTCCAAACTGAGCAAAAACTATGAGAGAAAAGCTGGAGACCAGTGAGTGAGGCCAGAGTTCACCTCCTGCCTTCATGCTACCACCATTCTGGCCATGTGACTTTGGCCAAGTTATTTAACCTCTCTATGAGCCTCACTTTCTCTATAGACCAAGCAGAAATAGTAGCTCCCATTTTATCTCACAGCACAAAATGAGAATCCTATGTGAAAAAAAGAACATTCTACAAAGGCAAAAGTAGTATTCCTGATACGATTTCTCACCACTTCCCGGTCAGCAGAGAGAGGAGTTTCTGGATGACTTACCAGTGGCTCTATTGTGCTGAGGTCTTTAATTCTGTTGCCACTTAAATTTAGATGCGTAAGGTTCGGACACTTTTCTGCCAATACCTCCAGGCCTCCGGAGATTCTGTTATCACTTAGTTCAAGCTAAACAAGGCAGGGAGAGAAAACCCAGAAATGGCTTTTAAAATGAAAATGCTGGGCTCGGAACCCCTCGCTCTCCCAACAGCAACAGCGTGGAAGAGAAAGCAGTCTTGGGAATCGCTGGCGTGTCTGAACAAGCACCCGCCTTGCCTTCAATTACCTCCCTGAACACAAGGTGCCCGCCCCGCTCCCAGCACACAGGTTCCCTCGCTGTTTACCTTCTTAAGTTTGTTTAACTTTGGTAAGTTCGCGACTGAGATGAGGCCTACGTTGATTGTACTTAAGAGTTCCAGTTCTTCAAACTCATCTGTGAGGCCCTCGATTTTGCCTTCATTCGACCGACAGTTGTCCAGGACAAGCTCTTTCACCTGGAAAGGAAGGACCAAGTGAATGGGAGCTGGGAAGGGGCAAGGGAGGCCTCCTGGGAAGCAGCCCATCATCACACCCAATGTCTCCTCTCCCCACTCTTCTGAGCAGCGGCAGTGAGGGATGGACCTGCCAGCCCTAGCTTTTCTACCTGTAGTGACTGAGGTGAGTGGAGTGCTGAGGGGAGGGGGACCTGCAGAGCCCGGGGTCCACTCCAGAGAGACGCCTCAGTGGGGCAGGAGGCACCCTGAGGCCAGCAGTTGCATTCTGGCCCTGCTGCCCTTCTCCCCAACTCATAATAAAACGAAACCACTGCCCGGCTCGGCTCTGGCTCTGTAGTGGCACCAACACAATGCTGTTGTGGGATCTCTGGGCCTTGTGCACCGCTCCCCCACCCCATGACCCAGCCAGACCACCCTGCAGGGGTCGGCTACCTGCTTCCCATGCCCTCCGCTCGTGGTCTCAGAGACACGCAGGTGTTTGCTCACCCACCCCTGCCTTGAGTCGCAGCCTGCCCACCCCCAGTCGAGCACTGCCCAACAAAAGTTCCCACGAGGATGGAACCGTTTTGTACTGTCCAACGGAGGAGCCACAAAACTGTGTGTGGCCCCTGGGGACCCCTGATGAGCCACCCACACCTGAGGAACTGCATCTTGAAATTTTATTTAATTTCAATTAAGTTAAGTGTGAAGAGATGTAGGGAGCGATCAGTGTAGAGCAGCACAGCTCTGGGCTCCTCTCTAGGCCTGGCCTCTCGGGGCTGCGTGGAGAGGTGGAAGGAACGAAAGGAAGCCCACACACCTAGCATAGGCCCAGAGCGAAATACCGAAGCTGGCAAAACTCCACAGGAGGACTCTGGAGGCACTCTGTTCCCACCCACCCCTTACCCAAATATGAGTACTAATTCCCTCCCTCCCTTCCTTTCTCCCTTCTGAATTGAACCCAGGGGCACTCTACCTCTGAGATATACCCTCAATCCTTTCTTAAAAATTTGAAACAGGAGTCAGATGTGGTGGCCCATGCTTGTAATCCCAGTACTTGAGAGGCTGAGACAGGAGGGTTGCAGGTTCGCGGCCAGCCTCAGCTACTTATCGTGAGGCCCTCTGCAACTTAGTGAGATCCTATTTCAAAGTAAAGAATTAAAAATACGGCTGGGGGTGTAGCTCGGAGGTAGAATGCTCTGGGTTCAATCCCCAGTACCACACCCCCCCCCAAAAAAAAACAAAACCCAGGGTCTCACTAAGTTGCCCAGGCTGGCCTCCAACCTGCGCTCCTCCTGTCTGTGTCCCAAGAACTGGGATTACAGGTGTGCACTACCACACCTGGCTAAATCCTTTCTTTCCTGTGAGTTGGGAAGAATTGACCGAAAGCTGCCCTCATGAGGTGGTTAAAAGGCAGACTTAGCTGCAATGGAACCAGTAAATATGTTGGGAAGGTAGGCGGGAAGAGCAGCAAGCACAGGGCATGAAATGACCCAGGCTGTCAGCAGGGAAGACCATGCCAGCCATGAGGCACGTGGCCCAGTAATGCGCTCCTGCTGTGAAAAGACCAGGTGCTTGGGGAGCCTGGCCTCTGGGGATGGAGGAACCGCAAAGGTGGCTCCTCCTGGCTGCACCTGGTGCTGGAGAGTATCCCTTCAGCCCAGGACACAACACCCCAACCTGCAGGCTCCCTGCAGTTGCCAGGAAACACTGGGTGATGCCGCCTGGAGATGCACCTCCCCCGTGACCCACCCCGGTCACAAGGCACCGCAGTCCTTCTCCAGAGCTCCTGTGCTGCTGTTTGGGGGCCAGTCGGCGGAGCCTTTTCTTTTCCTGGGTAAGCAGACAGCCTTCCCACCAGTCCCTGCCAGGCCGGCCCTGCTCCTTGGAACAGCCCAATTGGTCTATCTGCTCCCTGCCAGGCCTAGGAAGACTAGCTTGCTCCCATCTGCCTGGTGTCTCTACTAGGCATCTCTGGGCCCAGCCCGGGCACAGGCCCCGCAGCCTCCTGCTTTCATTTTCCTCCAGTGCTGCAGGCACACTGCTCCGCCCGGTACAGCAGCAATGTGTGGAGCAGCAGTGCTCTCCCCAAGCTAACAGGCTCTCTGCCTAGGCACTGGCACAAAGGCCCATCTTCCCTTTGGAGCCAGGAGCAGGAGATTGTGTCCCCAAGAGAAGCCAGATGTCCAGGTCAAGCCACCTTCTCAAGGTCATTGGCAAGAGTGCCTGGGAGTGAATCCCGAGGCCCTCTACTCCAGGTCAGGAAATTTGTGGAGCCAGGAAGCAGGCCCTAGGGGACAGAGCAAATGGAGAGGACTGCTGAGGGGAGGGGACCCATCGCCAGCTTTGGTGGCTGGTTTCCTTGGAAGGTCCTGAGAATTCCTAAAGCTCCACTGAGCTGAAGAAAGATAGATATGAGAAGAAATTCCAGGCCACCCGCACCCACTGCAGACATGTTTTTCTAGACTGGTTGAGGGCCTCTCCTGCTGCCATTAGACAAGGAGAGGAGAGCCTAGGTGATGGGCAGGTGGTGCTGGGGAGTTTGGGAATGCTCAGGAAGTGGCCTCTTTCCTGGAGGACCCCTCTGCTGGCCACTCCGTTGCTGGGCCAGCTGCCCAGGCATCCTAGACACCTAGGTTCAGAGTGCCAGCCTGGCCAGTCCCCAGCTCCTCGTACCATGCCCAAACTGGGGCTGCTCCTCTCAGGGACACTGTGCAAGCCGCCACAACTCGGGTTTTTATATCTATCTATCCATCTATCCATCTATCTATCTATCTATCTATCTATCTATCATCTACCTATTTTTGGTAATAGAGATTGGACCCATGGGATGAGGGTCCCAGATATACCCTCATCCCTTTTTATCTTTTTCGCAAAACTGTAGCTCTCTCTCCAAGATATACCTCCAGCTCTATTTTCTATTTATTTATTTATTTTTGGTACTGGGGATTGAACCCAGGGGTATTCTACCTCCGAGCTATACCCCCAGTCCTATTTTTTATTCTTTATTTTGAAACAGGGTCTAAGTTGTGGAGAGCCTCATTAAGTGGCTGAGGCTGGCGGTGAACCCAGATCCTCTAGTCTCAGCTTCCTAAGTACTGGGATTACAAGCATGCACCACCACACCTGGCATTTCTTATTTTTTAATTTTTAAACAGGGCCTCACTAAATTGCTGAGATTGGTCTTGAACCTGCAATCCTCCTGCCTCGTTCCCAACTACTGGGATTATGGGTGTGTGGCGCCATGCCCAGCTCATGTTCTCATTAAAAACAATCATCAGTTCTTTCTTGGGTCCTTACCAGGTAAACAGTCTCCCCAAATCCCCACAACCACCCCATGGGAATCCGAGGGGCATTCTCTCCATTTAGTCACACCAGAACTGCCTGTCCCAAACCCACGGGAGGGTGTCTGCTGGGCCAGAGCGGTCAGCACTGGTCTGTGGAGGGGCCCAGGCAGCTTCTATGACATTCCTAAACGTAGGCGCACATTCTCCCGCCTCAATTCTCCAGGCTTTGCTGGCTGCAACTACTTCCTTTCAGCCCCTCTTCTAATGTCTCCCCCAGCTGGGTGGGCACCGCTCCCAGAGGACCCCACCCTGGTTACACTTCCTCGGTAACCAAAGCACACAACCTAACCCAGCCCTGACTCAGCTGGCTGCAGAAGGGAGCACAGATCCAGGGGCCTAGGACTAGATTTCTGGCTCTTCCCCAACTAGTAGAGGAGGCTGCTTCCACTCCCTGGGTAACCTGGTAGGGTGGGGGTGCTCAGCACTGTGGAGGATTGGACCAAAGAGGAGAGAGAGGGAGGGCCCAGGACCTAGATCCTGGAGTTGCTGGTAACCCTGCACTGTGTCCTGATAAGAGTCACCACAGCCAGCAAGGCAGGTGAATAGCTTGAGAAGTGTTTGAAACAGACCAAACAGGACAAAACAAATACACGAGTCCTGGTAGCCAGCCTGTGGAAGTCATTCCAGCCATCCCCTGCCTGTCCCCGCACGACGCTTTCCTAGCACTCACTCCAGGGCAGGCCTGGGACCCACCCCTGAACTGCTGTAATTCCAATCCATTCCCTCTGTACCCTTCCATGTGAAGAGAATATCCCTTCTGCACCCAGGCTGTGTTCTGCTTTAAAAAGGAGGGGGTTCATTTCCCCCTGCCAAGTCCCAGGTGTGAGCAAAGTGCAAAGTTAAAATTAAACTGAAAATTTGTACTTTGGGTTTAGACACTCTCCCAATCCCACTGGCCATTTAAAAATATCCAAATGCGGTTCCTCGCTGCAGCCTGACAGCTGGAATTACTCTGCTTGTACCAAGACTCTTCTACACAGGAAGGACCTGGCACTTCCCTGCTCCAGTGCTGGCATCAGGAGCCTTCCACTCACGCTCTGCCCGTAGGAAACATCAGTGAGGAGGCAAGGATGGTTCCCAGAAGCCAGGCCACCCCGCTCCTGCTCCTGCATTCCTTGAAAAACTTGTCCCCAAAGCACAGGTCTGACAGTCACTTCCCACCAGCAGGAGCCAAAGTTTCTATGATAAATACAAACACATTATTGCTCTAAAGGAACAGCTTGTTTATTTCCAAACTGTGAAGTCTTGTCTTTACAGATTTCTCAAAGTTGACCTTTCCTCACCATTTCCAACATTGCAGCCATGGTCACTGTCACCTCAAGTTACTTCAAGCCTGTTCTTGCCTCCAAATGAGGTCTCTGTGACCTCAGGATGGACATGGTTAGGAGGCAGCCCCACTATTGGAACAGACTTTGACCTGGAGGCCAAAGACCCCACTGGCTGGCTGACCCTATCTCTGTGCTCGAGGCCCCAGGCTTCTGCCTCTGTGGAGAGGCATGATGACATCTGTTTAACCTACAAAGTGCAAACTAGAGCTGAGGAAATACGCCTGGCTTTGCAGTGCCTCAGAAAATATTCAAGTCCTAAACATGGCCTCCAAGGCCCTTCTGTCCTCCAATATCCAGGCTCCTCACCTCCCACCCTTGTGCTACAAATCTAGTTCAAGTTCCCCTCCCCGGGAAGCCTTCCTAGGACCTAGCTCTGAGCATCCTGGGCACAGAGGGCAGCTGCTGCATGAATCATTTAATCGTGTATTAAGCATCTGATCCTCCTAGAGGTCAGGGACTGTCCTTCTCCGTAATCAGCCTAGCGGGGAGCGGACAGCAGAGCAACTGCTTAACAAATGTCCTGTTTATTGTGCCAGGTGCAACACTAGGTACCAGGAATACCAAGAGAAGCAAGCTGCCTTGGACCTCGCAGCGAAAGTGGGGAAACATGCTGAACGAGCCCCACCCTGATCACAGGTGTGTGCTGAGCCCCTGAAGAGCAAGTGGACTATGTGCAAGCCTGACCTGATCCAACCCTCTGCATACAGGTCTCCAGCTTCTCCTCAGAGCGCTTCTGCCATGCTATGGGTTGAGGGGACACGCAGGCGATGGTGAGCCAAGATTGGATCCTTGCCAACAAGAGGCTGGGTGGCTGGCTGGGAGGAGTCGGCCAACCAGTAAACAACTCCAGTCCACTGTGCCAGGTAGCAGGACCAAGGCTGGGACAGAGTACATTCTTCAAATGTCTCTAACAAATAGGAGAGTCATGCCAAGGGCAGACAAGAGGCAACCAGGAAGACCAAGAAAGAGGATGCACCACCTCATAGTGGGACTGCATACATAGCTTCATGGGCCTAGAATGAAATGAAAATGCAGAACCTTGCTCAAAAATCATAAAGACTTCCAAGATGAACAGCAGCACCTGCTGCACAGGTCACACAGCTGCGAGAGATGGCCCTGATTAAAATATATAGCTTGGAAGCCAGGCGCGGTGGCGCACGCTTGTGATCCCAGTACTTGGGAGGCTGAGACAGGAGGATCACAGGTTGGCAGCCAGCCTCGGCTACTTAGTGAGACCCTGTTTCAAAATAAAGAATAAAAAATAGGGCTGAGGATATAGCTCAGAGGTAGAATGCCCCGGGGGTTCAATCCCCAGTACCACACACAAAAAAAGACCAAACAAAAAAACAGACAGCTTGGGCCTAACACAGAGCCCTCTGAAGGATAGACCACAGAGAAGGAAGCACAGACGGGGAACTGTTCTTTACGTTTCCAGTACTTCTAAGGCAACATGGAGCGGTGGACAGAAGGCCTGCCCTGGAGTCAGACAGACCTGGCTACAGTCCAGATTTCCTACTTGCTAACCCATCTCACCTCCAATGACTACAATGCCCATCACCTGGGGTGGGACGAAATGAAATGGCATACTTAGAGCATTCCAGCTTGGAAAAAGCCACCTGCCCACCCTTTATCCATGTCCAAGGCACGAAGGCAGGTGACAGGCCCGAGTCACCTAAGCTGCCTGCAGGAATTTCTCATGGAAAACACAAGGCTTCCAAACCTACTGGAGACCCAAGGTGGCAGGTTCAAAACCATGCCCCTCTTGATTTTACATCCACACCTTGTCCTGATTGCTTTTCCTTACACTAACCTCAAGTCTTGATTTTCTTCACTGAGCAAGAATTCAGTAAATACTTGTAGCTTTGGTTTCAACCTTGTCAGTCCCTGACCAATTTAGTTTTCAGGTTCCAGTCTATGCACAGAAGAGAAGACTCGAATCAAATTGACCCTGTGCTTTTGGTGCTCGTGGGTTTTAAATAGGTCAGCTTCTAAATGGGCCATCCCCTGTTGCAGATACCATTTCTAGCTAGAAGGCCAAATTGTTTGAGACACCAAGGTTTTAGACAGGGATAAACACATATATGCCTGTGATTTGGTTGTTTTAACCAAAAAATCTGAAGTTTTGCTTCATAGCTAGTGTGTGTGGAAAACCTGCAAAAATCAAGTTCCACAGGGAAGGGCCTTGGGGATTACCTAGGCCAGTGGCTTGCTGACCACAAGCCATAGCAAGAAATAGTACACACATTTTCACATGTATGGACATACACAATTGAAACAGAACTTATCCTTACTTTTTTCTATTATGTACATAAAACTCTAGCTAGCAAAATGCAGATCTAGTTTAGTCCTCTTTTTTCAAAGAAGCAAGCAAGGTCCAGAATTGCACTGAGCCTCTGAACCCCAGAGCTGGCTGGTGTGTGGGGTACTGGAGGTTGAGCCCAGGGGCATTCTATTCCTGAGTCACACCCCCAACCCTATTTTTTAGGTTGAAACAGGGTCTTCCTAGGTTGTTGAGAGTCTCACTAAGATGCTGAGGCTGGCCTTGAACCTGTGACCCTCCCATCTCAGCCTCCTAAGTACTGAGATTACAGGCATGCACCGTCACACCCAGGCTGGCTGGTTTTTCTCTTTTCTTTGCCACCCCACACACAGCCACCCTGGATCAGAAACCACAGTCCCCAGCGGAAAGCCGTAGAACTAACATCACCCATGAAGCTTCTGTGTTTCTGCTCACAGGAGGCTATTCTGCAGCCTTCGCGGTAGCCCGGGCTGGGGGCTCCATGCTTCTCAAAGGTCTTTCATAACCTTAACTAGGGGCAGGTCCTCACATCACTTTAATAACAAACAAAAATTTCTCCAAGAAACAAGCATCTGTGCGTCTGATTTTTGTCGTTGCTCCTACAATGGAGCTCCGAAGGCAGCGCACGCACATGGCAGCTGGAAGCGGTGACGCCATCCTTATTATTTTCGGGAGCTCAGGACCAGGAGCCAGGGCGCCGCCGCGGTAATTGAGCGGGCGGCTGAGCCCGCTCATAGGCTGAGCCGCCGCGGGGAGGGCCCGCATTAGCATAAACCCTGTGACTTGACTCGCGCCGCCTGGAACCAGCTCCTCCCAGCTCCTCTCTCCTCCCCAGGGCACAGGGAGGACTTAGTTCCTGCCCCCTCCTAGCAGAGGAGTAGGTTCCACCGCGCACATTTCCTCTGGCTGGAGCTGGGCTGGGCGCAGGGCCGTAGGACCCGGGCTTAAGGCATGCCGGATGGGCCTGTCTAGCTAGTGTGCCCCCGTGGAGCTGGGACCCACCCTAATGTCCTACCTTGGCTTTGTGCCCCTGCGAATCTCATTCCTAACTTCCAGCCAGTCCAGATTATGCCTCTACCTGCAGGAAGCCTTTCTGATAGTCCAGACCCAGAGCAGCTGGAAATAGGGCCCAGAGGGCTATTTAGGGGTCTGAAGAAGAGAAGGGTCATGGGTCTGACTGCTGGGGGAGGAGGAAGCAATGGGGAGGAGGGCTTTATAACTGGCAAGAGACTCAAGTGAAAATCTAGCAGGCTCTTTTTTTTTTTTTTCAGGGGATGGGGGTTTACTAAGGATCAAACCCAGGGACATTCCACCTCTGATCTCTAAGCTATATGCCCCAGCCATTTTTATTTTGAAACAAGGTCTCCCTAAGTTGCTGAGGCTGGCCTTGAACCTGCAATCATCCTGTCTCAGCCTCCCAAATACTGGGATTACAGGTATGTGCTACCACACCTGGCTGCAGGTTCCATCTTCTAAGTTCACTTCCTATCTTCCCATGGGTACCAGAATACCAAGAGGCAAGAATTGAAAGCAGTGTTCAAAGATGACACTAGTCAGAGCAGGTGGCGTGTGTGTGACCGACAACCAGGAAGAGAAGCATTCACATGCATTGCAAAGGATGCTCCTATGGCAGGCTGAAGGCCTGGCTCCAGTCTCCTCTGTGCCACCAACCTGCATATGCCCTAGGGGAAGTCGCTGCCCCTCTTTGGGTGTCTGCCAGTCCTCTATCCCATACATGGAGTTGAAGGACAGAGATGAGGTCCTTCCTAGTTCTAGTTCCAAAATTCTGAGTCCAAATGCTTTGTGCCTATGAATATTCAGTTCACCTCCAAACTCAGTCACTATTCCCCAGAGGAGTTGGGCAATTTCAAGGGCCAAGGCGCCCAGGACTCATCATTGAGGGGTGCTAAGAAAGAAATTTGGAAGACCGGGGAGTAATGAGTAAAATGGGAAAGTCAACCAGCTAGTTTCTTTAAATACATCAGGGACACGGGGGGGGGGGGGGGGGGGGGGGGGGGGGGGGTTGCGATCCTCAGAGCCCAGTGTTCTAGGTTTCAAATGTGGGAGTCTGTCATTGCTTGCTTTGATGTGGCCTCCAAGCTCCTCTTGGGTACCTTTCATGAGGTTCCATTCTCCACTCGCCAACGCTGTGAGTTCATAATACAAACCATGGCTGTCCTTGATGATTTTGTTAAAGAGCCACAGTACTGTGTCCATGCAGCAGAAAAGCCAGGAGACCTAGAGGATGGCCTGGTGAGCAAAGGGGTCAATCCCATCAACCTTCCTAAAGGCCACCTGCACCACGTCACATCAGGTCTCACTACTCCTTTACAGCCACAGAGATGGAGTGCAAATCCAGAGAGGATTCCCCGGTCCTCAGCTACACTTCCTCAGGGAAACCCCGCAGCTCCTCTCAGGCAGACTGCCCCCTTCTCCCCCTCTGCTGGCCTCCCTGACACACAGCAAAGACAGTGACCCGAGCAGTGCTTCCCCTCACAGACAACAGGAATTCTACCTCCTCCTCTCCTTGGAGACTGGCTGTACACGGTCCACCAGGGTTCTCTGGCAGTTGTGCATGGCCAGCCATTCTTTCCGTCTCTCTCCCAACACAGCTTTGCTGAGGTTGGAGGGCTCAGTGTCCCTGGGGTCCCCTGCCTGAGGAGCTGCTCTTAGTAAATGCTTGCTGAGTGGTCACACAAGAACAGGCCACTGAGGCTGGAGGAAGGGTGAAGGCAGGTGGGCCATGGCTCTCCAGAAACATCCTGCTTCTAGAAAGCTAACCCCTTATTCACTTTCTGAGGCAAAGCCCCCACGAACACCACTCTTGGACAAAGCAGTCGTCCTAGCTGGTGGATATGGTTGACTGTGGCTCCTAAAATGAGATGTGGAGATATAAGCCCAGCTGGGTGGGGCCACCTGTGAACTACAAAGGCTGCCTGACCCTACTCCAGTCCTTGGGGCACAGCCTCCGGTCTCTGCTTTAGGGGCTGGCATGGATGTTGACTGCAAAACAGAAGTTAACTTATTTCCTCGGTTTCACCACTTAAGTCCATGAGTTGGCAATTCAAAGCTTCTGCCCATTCCAGCCCCCAGTGTGACTGAGGTAAGAAGGCACAACCTATTGAGATGCAGGCCAGGACACTTCTGGGGGAATCTGTCCCACTTCCAGTTGGTGGATTATTATTATAGTTTGAGCCCAGAGCTTCATAGACGCAAGGCAAGTGCTCTACCATTGAGCCACTCCTCCAGCCCTCCAGTTGGTGCGTGCACGTGTGTGTGTGTGTGTGTGTGTGTGTGTGTGTGTGTGTGTGTAAAACCTCTGAGCTACACTCCCAGGCCTATTTTATTCTTTGTTTTTGAAACATGGTCTCACGGAGTTGCAGAGAGCCTCACTTAGTTGCTGAGGCTGGCCATGATGCTACAATCCTCCTGTCTCAGTCTCCCAAGTCCTGGGATTACAAGCATGTGCTACCAATCTGGCTCAGTTGACTTTTCAAAAATGCTTCAAAGGGCTAAAGGACCCTATCAGTGCTACCTCTGGGGACTGCTTGAGTCCAACCCACCCCCCCCCAGCAGTTGATAAAGCTGGATGGAAATACCCACCGGCTCACCCCAGGTCAGAGTTGGCCTGCTGCAGCCAAACTTTGGGCTGTTCTTAAGACTCCTGGCCTAGGACCCCACACCCCAAAGCCACAGGCCTCTCCATGGTGAACCCCTTGAAGAAAGAGGAAACATAGGAAGCAAATAAAAAGGGCCACCAGGGCAGATCCCAGGCCCAAGTCTGGCCCTCCTCCCCTCCGGACCTCACAAACCTCAGCCAGCTACAAGTGCAGAAGAGGCAGGAAAGGCCAAATGGCCCCAGACCTCTACCCAAAATGACAGCAGCCTCAGCAATGACAGGAGCAGAGCAAATGTCGCTCCAGCACTGAAGCCCAGGTGTCCACCACTGATGGGAAATCACTGAATTGGGCAGAAATGGAAACCAATCACAGAGAAGAACCTAAGGCCGGGGCGGAGAGTTGTCTCTTTCCAAGACCACAAAACAAATTAGCCAAGGGTTACACACAAAAGCAATTTAATCTCAGTTCTTTCTCTCTTGGACAAATGTGAGATGCACAACTTGCCCAAGTCAGTAAAGTAAATAAATGCTCAAGGCAAAAATACTAGAGACAGAAGTGCAGAGTATTAGAAGTAAACATTAGCTCCACATCCCCCTAACTGGAAGGGGAAGCGGGGCGAGTAAGGAAGTGATGTGGAGGTGAGGGAGAGGGAAGGCCAGACACTGAGGAAGAGACAGGCAATCCAAAAGAAACAAAAGGAAGAAAGGAGAAAGTGACAGTTTTGCTTCTAGGGCTCCACCCTCTCCTCCTAGGTTTCAGTAACAGAACTTTACCTAGATTTTCTTTTTTTTAATAGAATACAGGTTAATTATCTGGGCGTGGTGGTGCATGCCTGTAATCTCAGTACTTGGGAGGCTGAGATAGTAAAGATTGTAGGTTCAAGACCAGCCCTACCAATTTAGTGAGGTTTTCAGCAACTTTGGAAGACCCTGTTTCCAAATAAGTGTGTGTGGGGGGGGGGGAGTGAGAGTGTATCTCAGAGGTAATCTCCTGTAGAAAAAGAATGAATGAGTGAATATAGGTTAATTGTTGTTCACAGGTCTATAGCTGCTTTAATCTCAAAATGCTAACAGAGAAACAAAAACCTTACAACTCTTTTACTCTCTTGAGGAGTCAGGGAGGGGCTGGATGGCTGCAGAGCAGACCCTAATGACTTTGGCCTTCACCAGCAGCTCCTTGGCCACCCCAGCCTGTGTTGACAGAAATGGGTGGGATGGACCAAGGTTCCTTGGTCAGCGTCCCTGAACCTCTGCACTGACAAAACTAAACCTTGAATTCTGAAACTTGAAAAATGAACTTGAAGAAGGCAACCACGGGTGGAAAGGCAATAGAAACTGGGACACTGAACAATAGAAGGAACTAGTGATGTTTAGCCAGAGGGTGGGGAGGGCATGATGGCCATCTCTCTCCAACTGAAGGAGTGCCATGCACGCACACAAGTGACTTATTCTGTGTTGCTCCAGTGGTTCCACGGAGTCAGTGCGCCAGAATTATCAAGAGGAAGGGTTTTGCTCAGCGCAAAATGCAAGAGGGTCTTAGGATCCCAGTGCTATCTGGCAAAGAGAAGATTGGGATGCTCTGAGAACGGGTGAACTCCTGGCCCCATAAACATATGACTCAGAGGCTGCTGAGTATATGCAAAGCCTTACACACAAACAGTGCTGAACAATTGTTAAATGAATTAATAATACCGGATGATGAAACTCTGCAGAGATGAGGCCTGAGTCTTTTTACTCCTTAAAATGCTAGGGTTTTACTCTCTTATCTTAAAGAAGCATTACTTGCTTAGCCCGCAGGCCCAATTTACTTATATGATAGTCTTTATGGGGGAGCTCTGATGTGCCAGGCACCGTGCTAGGCATTAGGGATGCAGTGGTAAAACAATCTAAGTGCCTGCACGCATGGGTTTACATTCTAGTAGCTGAGCCAAATAATAAACCAATACATGCACACAATGTATGTTAATGTTGCAAAGAAAGAAAACAGGAGAGAAAATCAATAGTGACAATGGCCAGCAGTGAAAAGGTGACCAGGAAAGGCCTATTGAGGCAACTTTCTGCAGACCTGCACCCAAATGATTATCTGGGGCCGGCCTTCCAGGCAAACGGAACAGCCAGGGCAAAAGCCCTAGGTGGGAAGCATGCTTGGCCACTTTGGGAAGAGCTAGGAAGTCAGATAACTACACCGGAATTTGTGGAAGGGAAGGCAAGGGGGTGGTAGTGTGAGACTGAGGTGTGGAGAGGGCTGCAGTCTGTCACACACTCTTGCACGACAATGGAACTTGTGCAACTGGCAGTGAGGAGAGGGTGGGCTCATAGGCAATGATACAGAATTGTCTGGACCACCGCAAAGGAGCTAACCCTGGAGCTGGCCATACGCCTAAGATCTCCCTTGCCTGCCTTAAAGGGAAAAAATTGAAGGAACTTCCTTCAGGACTACACCACTCCTGTGTTTCCAGGTAGAAATAGGCCTGAGCTATTCTTTTAGGAGGTATCTCATGGAAGAATGTTTTGAGTGCGAGTACTTGGGGGAGAGGTAGTCAGAAAATCTGACTTGGCTCCAAGCTCTACCACTTAGAAACTGTGTGGCTTTGAGCAAGATTTCACTGAGACACAGTTTCATTCGTGTGTGTGTGTGTGTGTGTGTGTGTGTGTGTTACTAGTAATTGAACTCAGATATTCTGCCTCTGAGCTACATCCCCCAGCCCTATTTTATTTTTTATTTTGAAACAGGGTCTTGCTAAATTGCTGAGGCTAGCCTTGTGATCCTCTTGTCTCAACTTCCCAAGTTTTGGGATTACAGGCATGTACCACCATGCCTGGCTGGGACTCAGCTTCTCCATCTGTAAATAGGAAGAAGAATGTGTACCAATCTCACAGGTCTCCATGGGACCAAATGAGATAATGGGTATGAATGCACTTGCTAAGCCGTGCTGTCCTGGAGGTCACTGTACTGAATTTCATGTGCATTTCTTACCCAATACGTTATATCCCAGAGAACACAGACATCATGCAACTGGTTCTCCCACACTGCTTTGCACTTAGTTCTCAACAAATGTTTGCTGAACTGAAAATCATTAAAAACAAACTGAGAAAAAGTTATTTCCATTTTTCCTCTCTATTAAATGGCAGCCAAACTGGGCCTGCTGGACGCATGTCTGTAATCCTAGTACTTGGGAGGCTGAGACAGGAGGATTGCAGGTTCAAGCCCAGCCTCAGCAACTTAGTGAAACCCTGTTTCAAAATAAAATAGGGCAGGAAGTGGGGTGTAGCTGAGGGTAGAATGACCCTGGATTCAATCCCCAGTACAAAAACAAACAAACAAACCAAGGCAGCCAGCTTATTCCAGAATAGTACCCCTCACTTTGGGAGGTGTCAGACCTTGTCCCCTTTCCCCTTCCTGGGAGCTTATCTCCATAAAACACTCCTTCAATGTGACTCAGTATTTCTCCCAAAGTGAGGGGTACTATTCTGGAATAAGCTAGTCTAAAGCCCACATAAGCAAGTAGAAGAGCTGGTCCAAAGCCACTTCTGGTGAGTCTCTGTCTTGTTCTTGTCTGTGTGTTTGCTTGTTTTGGTAATGGGGGTTGAACTTTATTTTGGAACAGGGTCTCACTAAGTTGCTGAGAACCTCACTAAATTGCTGAGGCTGGCCTCAAAACTACGATCCTTCTGTCTCAGCCTCCCAAGTACTGGGATTACAAGCATGCACCACCACACCCCGCCATTGCTGGTGTTTGTTGTGGTTATTTTCCAGTTTTTTGGCCGAATAATATACTCATTCTTGTGGTTTCAAAATCAGAAAGTATAAGAAAATATATGATTAATTCCCCTTTCCCATCCCATTCCTTGTCTGCCCAGTTAACTACTCTAACCACTAAGTATCCCTCTAGGGATTGTTTACATGTAACATACATAAGCAAATTCAGAATCTTATTTTTCTCCTTTTTACCCAAAAGTAGCATATCATATTGATTTTTTTTATTTGCAATACTGAACCCAGGGACAATCTACCACTGAGCTACCTATACCCCCAGCCCTTTTTTAAAATTTTTTATTTTGAAGACAGGGTCTCACTGAGTTGCCCAGGCTGAACTTGAACTTGCAATTCTCCTGCCTGAGTCTCTGGAGTAGCTGGGATTACAGGTGTGTGCCACAGTTTCCAGCATCATACTCATCTTTGCATTGTCTTTTTTCATGAAGCTCATTTAACAGGTATACAAAACCCTCTCAGGCTTATTTGAAACTATTGGTGTCCCATTGTGTGGATGTACCAGTTTTTCTTTTCTTTTTTTTTTTTTTTTGCGATACTGGGGATTGAACTCAGGGGCATTCTACCTCCGAGCTACACCCCCAGCCCCTTTTTTTTATTCTTTATTTTGAAACCGAGTCTCACTAAGTTGCAGAGTGCCTCACTAGGTAGCTGAGGCTGGCCGCGAACCCGGATCCTCCGGTCTCAGCCTCCCGAATGCTGGGATTACAAGCGTGCGCCACCACGCCCGGCTTTGTACCAGTTTTTCTTAACCAGTCCCTTATTGATGGGTATTTCAGTTACTCCCAAGCTTTTGCAGTAATCACTTTGCAATATAAACTAGAGCACATTGCTTTGCATTCACCTAGCTTATTGATAAAAGTGCTGAAATCAGACCCCACCTCTGACTATAAAGTGGCAGTCCAGAGAGTCCTGCAGACCTAATGGGCTTGCCACTGCCTACCTATGTGGATGAGTTACTTAGCCTCCCTTCCTTCAATAAGTACTACTTAGACCTTACTAAATACCAGGCATTGTACCAGGTGCTGGGGGCACAAAGATGAAGGTGTTCTTGCACTCCACCCCCAGAGTGCCCAACCTGGAGGTTCAGGCAAGAGGACCTTTACAGCACACAGGGCGGCTCAGTGTGCCTTGAAAGCCTTATGGCCTCTCTGGACCTGTCTCCAAATGGGCACTACACCTCAAGGGTGCTCTAATGGAGCGAAAAAGTAATGCCTACCAAGTACCTAGCAACCAGGTACTACGCTGTAGGTGCTCCATAAAAGGTCAGCCTCCTCTTGTCCTGGAGATTCTTACAGGAAAGGCAGTTAGTATTCCAAGTAAGTCACACAGCATCGCCATACCCACGCTACCACTGGCACTACTCTTTCCCTACTATGACTTTTTTCTTGAGAGACCAAAGTCCCTAATTATGACTTAGTTGACTTTTATTGGAAAGCAATTCACCTATCTTCCACTTCTCAGACCTTGTTCAGTGTCTGAGGCCCCTGCTTATGTTTTTCATCTCTGGGCAGAAGCCCTAATATTTGAAGTAGGTCAGAGCCACAAGAGGAAACCCAGGCATTTCTTAAGACCCCTGCACAGACAGGACTGAGCAGGTACATGGAACGTTGATTTTACCTGGGATAGCTCTGAAAGTATAAATAACCATTTAAATAAAAAAAAAAAGGAGCCAGGCGTGGTGGCTCATGTTTGTAATCCCAGTACTTAGGAGGCTAAGACAGGAGGATCACAGGTTCGAGGCCAGCCTCAGCTACTTAGTGAGGCCCTCCGCATCTTAGTGAGACCCTGTTTCAAAATAAAGAATAAAAAATAGGTTTGGGGGTATAGCTCAGAGGTAGAATGTCCCTGGGTTCAATCCCCAGTACAAAAACGGGGGGGGGGGGGAGAGAAAGAAAGATCATTAAACTTTACATTCGTTTTGTTTACTTTTATGTATTTTTTTAAAACTAGAAACTAGAAATTTTGGCCCGATCTATTTCACTTTCTTAGGAAAATAAATGTAGCAATTATGATACAGAAGAGAAAGAAATGGAAGCCGAAAGTCTACAGTTTTCCATATTCTCACCAAAGTACTAGGTGAGAGGAGGCAGGAGGTTAAAGCTCAGATCCCAGGTTCCACGCATAGCTCTGAAGTCGATGACCTGGCTTTGCACCCAAGCACAGCTCCTGTGTGACCCTGGGCTATTACTCAAACTTTTTGAGCCTCAGTTTCCTCATCTGTTAGAGTGGGAATTATTCCATTCACCTTGCAGCATTTCAGTATAGATTAAATGAGAATAAATAAGGTTTGGGGCACATAGGTACAGAATGAAGTTAAACAAAAAATATAGGGCTTATTTTTTCTGACCATTTAGTACAAAGATGGAAATCTAGTGTCTTCCTTGTAGAAGCTCAAAGGAGAACAACAGGCATCAAAGTACACAACTCCAAAGTACAAAGAGGCCAGATTCCTCCCAGGCAATCAAGAGGTCTCATTTCACCAAAGCCCCAAGCTGAGCCTCCTTGGCCAGCCCTGGCTTTTCCTGGTCTTGGGAGGAGTCAGCAGCTGTATTTGTGACCTCTGTGAGCTTCTCTCTCTACTCAAAATAAGCCTTGGGGCCTTCTGGGTCGCACCTCACCACCTACTATGGATCACCCCAGCCCAACTGAAAGCACCTGGACCTCCAGACCAGGGCCAGAGGGCAGGAAAGGTCCAGGAAGGATCCAAGAAGCTTATTCTGATAGTCAGTGAGAACTGGTAGTTACCAAAACCGGGAAGCATCTCTGGCCAGGCAGCTAGAAGAGCCAACTCCAGGAGGTCAGCCCTTGCCTGGAATGCTGGGTGGTAGATACAGACTAGCTTAAAATGTCTACCTCCCTCCAAAGCACCTGGCTTTAAATGAGAAAAATAAGTTCATTATTGCTAATAAATGCAATTTAGAATTCCAAATCATTTAAAGCATGAGTCCCAAGAGGATAATAAAAGACATTCTGGGATGACAAGGCAGAGGGTCAGGGGCTAAGGTTGGTGTGAGAAGAATACCAGCCAGCTGTGACATCTCACCTAATGACTCTGCATGTTAACCTTGCTGGGCCTCAGCTTGCTTACTGCAAAGACAACTGTGAAGTATTTCTACATCAAGAACTTTAAGGCTCTGGCTCCCAGGGCTGGAAAGCCCAGAGGTCACTGGAGTGTCTGCTTAATCTCACCTCCTCAGAGAAGACTTCCTGGATCGCCATCCACTGTAACACAGCTTTGTGTGTCTTTGAGGTGCTTACCACACCAGCAGCCATGCCTTTGTGTGATGGCTCATTGACTGCCTCCCTTAAAGGGTGAGGGCCCCATGTGGGCAGCACAGGTGATGTGCTTGTCTAGTTCACTGCCGTGTCCAGAATGCCTAGAACACAACCCAGAACACAGCAGGCGTTCAATCAGTATGCATGCAAAACACAAAGACAAGTGCTGAGGCTGGGGGTCAGCCAGGAAGACAGGATTCACTCCTCACTTCCACTACCATCTGGGTGAGCTACATAGCCCCTCCACAGTAGTTTTAGTACTGGGGATTGAACCCAGGGGCATTCTACCTCCAGGCTATATTCCAGCCGTATTTTTTTTTAATTCTTTATTTTGAAACAGAGTCTCACTAAATTGCTGAGGGCCTCACTAAGTAGCTGAGGCTGGCCACGAACCTGCGATCCTCCTATCTCAGCCTCCCAAGTACTAGGATTACAAGAGTGTGCCACCTCGCCCAGCTTGTCCTCTGTACTAGTTTCTATTAGCAGAAATCACCCTGGTTAACAGACTAACAGGCAAGGGCTGCCCACTATCAGGACATCCAACTATAAGCCTCCTGGGGCCAACAAGCCATTAACCCAAGACAAGTCTGTGTTGTGGTGCAATGGGCACCTCTTAGACCAAGGCCCACACCTTGCTGGAGTCTATGGCCACTGCTCAAATTGGAGGCACATTCTCACTTCCACTTGCAAACTTGCCCTGCAACCACCACCCTGGCCACTGGAATGGACAGAGGTTGCTGGGTACCCACACAGGCCAAACACTTGCCCTGAACCAAGTACTCTCACAGCTTTATGAAGACAGCAGCATTCCATTTCACTCCTGTCGCCCCACCCCACCCTAAACAGCAGCCCTAGAGGGCTCTACAGTAGGAGAAGCCTCCCTGGACTCACCGGCCACACCCAAATGTACAGACACCAGGGCACTGAACCAAGACACATAAAGGCATGTCTGCAATAGAGCCGCAAACAAGGCGGGGGCTCAGAGGAGCCTCCAGCAGGCCTATGAGAGCTGGCCAAGGAGTGTCAGCGTACACACTACCCACTCTTCTTAGACCACATCCAGGGTATACCCAATCTCCAGGGCAAAGAGGAGCCAAGAGGAAGAGAAAGGGGCGCCTGGGAGGTCGTGGCGACTGGTCCTGGCCCTGGCCCTCCATATACAACAGGTCCTTGCAGACAGACCCTTCTCACAGCAGCCAGGTGGAGCCTAGGGAAGGCATCTGCCATCATCAGAGCCTTTCTATGTTCCCGGCTGTAGGGGAGTCACACTGGGTCCACATATCCTCAATGCACTCTCTAGCAGGGGTGCAAAAGAGACACTAACCAGACTAGTGAAGAGAGGCACCTCAAATGCACACCCACGTGAGGAGCAAGTGGCATTAGACAAGGAGATTGCTGCTGCAGACCTGGACGTCACTCGTGGACACAGCTGGCTCGTTCCTCCTGGGGAACCTAGGAGGGCTTTGTAGGGAAAGGCAGGAGCTGTCTGAAAGACTGGGAGAGGTGGACTCTACCAACACACCTGGCACAAATCAATTTCCTTTAGTCCTGACAACCACCCCTGGGAAAAAGTCACTACTGTTATTCACCATTTGAGAGAAACAGCAGCTGAGGCTCAGAGGTGATCAGACACCAAGATCCTCAAGCTCGGCGGTCCTCGGTGGTTTCTCACTGTGCCTGACCCCCTGGCCTTGTCCCTGCTCCTACAAAAGGCCCACTGGCCTCTCAATCCCCTAGAGACAGGCCCGGCCAGTCTGGATCACACTTCATGAGATACAGGTCTATCAAAAATTACAAGTGTGGCGAGGAGAATGAGGGTGTGTGAATTCCGTGCAGTCCATGAGGATGTGTGGTATGGGGAGGCCATGGTGTGGATCCCTGCACCCAGCAGGTTAAACCCTGCACCTTTCCTTTCTGTTTTGCAGCTCTTTTTTCCTCTTTTGCATACATTTAGTAAACTTCTTCCTTCCTGCTGTGAAGTTCTACATCCTCCCTCCATGAGGCCGTTCCCAACTGTGCTTTAGAGTCCTCCTCTTTAGAGTTTTCTAAAAATACACACACTGGGGTACCACCCTGAGAAGGAGTCAGGAGTTGGGCAGAGCCTGGGAATTTCTTCAAATGCTTCCCTAGGGGCTCCCATACACAGCTGGGGTTGAAATCTTGCTTTCCTAACCACAGACCTTCTTTCCTTCTATCACCCCAATTCCACTTTGGGAACCAGGCAATACCACCCTCTGCTGTCCCTGCCTCTCACACCCATATCCCAGCACACAAGAACTGAAATCAAACAATAAAGTTTGCTACACAATACTTAATTAAGCAGTGTCCATTTAACTCCCTGCCTCATTCTGGAAGCTGATGCCAAGGCCATGCAAAGCTATATGGCTGATGAATAGGCAGTGAAAGTAGTTCCCCTCACAGTGAGGCAGCCTTGCCTCCCAGCCAGGCCAATAGTAAGGTGAGAGCTAGTTACATAAGGTGGGGATGAGTCTCCCCCCCCCCCCCCAGGCATGAGCCCTCTAAATTTACTATCCCAGTTTCTTGCCTCCACCCTACCATCCCTCCTGCATACACACACACACACACACACACACACACACAACTTCTGCAGGAGGTAGCAGAATCCAGAAATCCAGACCTGGGCATTGCTGGTTGCAGAATCCCAGCAGTTTGGCTGAAGTCTCACAAAGCTTTACTCTGCCCTCCCACCCTGCTCTCTCTGCTTGCAGGTCTTGTGTATTATTTGCTCTCTAAAGCAAAATAGGAAAAAGCCACCCATGTATCCATTAGTTCTCAGCTGGAAAGGGGTTTAGACAGGTTTGGTTGAGGAATTTCTTAGGAAAGCAGGTTTCAATTTTCTGTGACAAAGACACTCCACGCTGGGAGAGAAGGGTTAGAGGGGTAGTGGGCCATTTGAGTGGACATCTGAAATAGCTGCTATAGCAGGGAGTAAAGGAGCTGCCCAGGAGAGGGTGACTATTGCCCCACGTAGCATCTACTACCTGGAATGCAGTGCTGGGGCTGATCTGCGTTGTTTAGATGCTCTAGCTATTTTCAGATAGTAAAAGACTATTGTCCTGCTCCTGGGGAAAAGTAACTTCTGGCAAGTGTGAATCTCCAGCCTCCAACCGCTTTTCCCTTGGAAACAAATGTTGCTATTTCATATAATATGTCTGTTGGTAAGGTGTGTCAGACTGTTGGTACATATTATGACATCCTCCTTTTTATAGAGACAAAAAGAGAAGTTGCTCGGAGGTGAAGGGACTTGCCCAAGAGCCTTGGCTGAAAGTAGGGGAGACAGGATGTGCACCCAAGCAGTCTCCTCTCTACATCTTCTCTGACTCCGTACTGGAAAGTGTGGGTGCCAAAGGGTGATGAGCATACAGAAGAGGGTGGGGGACACAGTTGGTTGAGGGCCACTGGCACAGCCAGGCATTCTAGAAGCATGTGTCAGGAGTCGGAACTTAGGATAGCTACTCCTTATTCTGCGAGGTTTAGGGTGCCACAGAGGTAGGATTAAGGAGAGCAGCTAGAAATGAGGGGACCCAGCCATGAGCTGGTTTAAAGCAGAGGAAACCACCACTGACCTCAGTGCAGATATTTCACAAGGTTCTGAAAGGTACCTCGTTCCCCAATCAAACTACAAGCTATCTGCATACAGAGGAACCTTAACATCCATTTTTTAATGTCTTTCAAACATTAACAAGGAATGAAATCAATTCATGGGACTAAGCCAGCACATTTTCTTTTTAATTAATCAAAAAGTGTTTTACACCTAGTAAGGGAACATGTTTGTCAGTTTTTCAAATAACATATGTATGTATATACATGTTGGGCGACAGTGTGAAAAACATGTTACTCTTGGGATGAAAAGTTTGAATATGGGTGATTTAATTCAACACCCTCATTTTGGATTTGCAGAACTTGGCTAACAGCAAGGTTGAGACCAGCACCCAAGTCTATAATAGCTATCTGGTAATTTCCTCGCCAAACCGGAATCTCCAAATGTACCTCTGGGAAACAGAGCTGGGACTTTAATCCACATCAGAGTAATAGCAGAGTGAGCTGATCTTTTAGATCTGCTGCCTGGAGCAAGTTTTGGTAAAGGAAGTGGTAGAAGAATGCAGGGGACAGCTGTGGAGCTAAAACAAAACCGATGTAGGGGAAAACACAGGGGTTGCAAGGCATGGCGCTGGGCAGGGCTTGGTGTGTAGAATAAAGATGTCTTATCTTATTTAGGACTTTGTATTAACAAATCATTAGGACAACTGTTTCTATAGGAGGAAGCTGCCCCCTTGTCTTGGAAGGCAGCTCAGGGTGCTTGGCTCATCTAGTTTCAGGCAATTTTATTAAATGAGAAGTTCTGAATAACAGCTGCCTTCACAAATCTCCATCCCTGCCAGGCTCCATCTCTTTAATGAAAACATCATTGTTGGGTATTTAGCATTTGCTGTATAATTATATTTCAATGTAATATGAGACTGAGTCAGGTTCATAGATCCCTACCTGTTTGTGGGAGGCAGGCAGTAAGTAGTGCTGGGTACTGGTGGAGGGAGAATTAACTAGATCAGGAATGGACAGGCTGAAATGGGAGTAAGGAGGTATAGCAGGGAATTTCTCACACTAGATCAAAGTGCCTCCTCTTAGGTCAAGTCACAGCTCAGGCCAGAATTGGGACAAGTTCACTCGACCCCTCCCAGTCATGGCTCGGCAACATGTTCTCCAAGGTAGAGAGGACAGGGTGGTAAGGAGATGTCTCAGGGGTGTCCTACACAATTTCCACAAAGGTTCATCAAGAGCCCCAAGTTTATTTCAGTGTGGCAAAGCAGTTGGACTCAAGCGCTGGATGTCATGCCCTGAGCACTCAATTAGGCGCCCTTCCCATGTACTGCAAAGAAGGATGGCTGACTGTGTAAATCCAGACTAAGTCACCTTGAGAGGCTGGTGGCTCAGCAGCAGCAAAGAGAGGGAACTGGCCCTGTGGTTTACCATCATTCAAGTACAGACTGCTGTTACAGGTTCTAGGATTTGTCCCCTTGAATTTATCTCCTCCTCCCCTTGGCCTGGCTGATCATGCATCCATTCCTTCTGCTCAGTAGCTCAGGCACAGAGGCTACAGGGGAAAAAATATGGGTTTTGAAACTCAAAGCCACTTTGCTGCTGGGTCTGTTACCCAGGAAACACGCATGGTGGAAGAACAGCAAACGTAAAGATTCCAATATGACCTGCGGTTTCCAGTGGCGTGTCCAGAGTCTGATGTCAGCCAGTGGGTACACAGTAGGCCCCAAACCTCACAGCTTTACAGTTCAAAGTCCCTTCCCTCTAACTTTGAGAAGACAGAGAGATGCTCAATACTAAATGAGTAACAAGGACAACTTCTCTTCATATGAATTTTTTTGGATCTAGGGCGATTACTACTAGTCTCTAACTAGTTAAAGGGCACAAACTAATGTCTTAAAAAGACCTCCAATGCATCACCTAAATGTGTGGCTTCACACATGCTTAAAGAAACAAGCTGGGTGTGGTGGTCCACACCTGTAATCCCAGTACTTGGAAGGCTGAGACAAGAGGATTCCAGGTTCAAGACTAGCCTCAACAACTTAAAACAAAAACTTAAAAACAACAACAACAACAAAAAGCTCAGAGGTAGAATGCCCCTGGTTTCAATCTCCAGTACAACCCCCCCCCCAGATCCCAGGCCTCCTACCCCAATTTACTAAACCAAAGATTAGCAAACCTTTTCTGTACAGAACTAGATAGTAAACTTATTGTTATTAAATGGCAAAATTGAGAACACTACACACAAGCACTTTTATAACAAGAGTGAAACAAATTTCCACAATTCCTTTATTGATAAAAATTCAAAGTATAATGAGTACAACTTTTTGTAATAAAGGTTGCTAATAAGACAAATATGTTTAGGGGGGCATTTTTTTTTTTTTGCTTAACTGGGATTCAAACTGAGTGCTCCTTATTATAAAATTGATCATGTTTACACGTACAAAATATTCTTAGTTTACGGGTGGTATAAAAACAGCTGTAGTTTGGTGACCATGTGGTAAACCTATGTGCAGCGATGGGGCCCAGGAACCTGCATTTTTCATGCTCCCCAGGTAATTCTGGTAACAGGCCATGTTTGGGTCTCAGTGGATTATACAACCCTCAAGGTCTTTACTGTTCAGTTAAGAGGCCTTTGGTTTTACAGAGGAAGAACCAAGCTCTACTGCCTGCCAGGGTTTATCCTCCAAACCCCAGATGATTCTGTCCTGACAGCAGGGATGATGTCACACTGCTTGGCCTACCCCTTTGGGAGTTGCTGGGAGGATTAAATGAGATGATCCATGAGGCATTATTTAGTATATTGTCCCAGCTACTAAGGACATACCAATTCTGTTCATTTTGGCTGCACAAAGACTCTTAAAAAGATGCATTACATGCATGATCCCATAGAAGCCACTCCCAAGAGCAACTCCTGCTTGTCTTGCTAACCACAATGTGTCCCCCAAACCCTGAAATGACAGATTCATTTCAGCCTAACCAAGAATGATGTGATAAACCAAACTCAGCGTATGGCTTCCCCTTCAAAGTCTGGATGCAGAGAGCCTGTGGATCACCTCCCAACTCCAGCACCCAGAATCTTCAACCAGGAGGTTATCTGGTCTTCATTTCAATGCTTTCAATAACAGGAAACTTGCTCTCTTCATAATGTGGCCCGTTCCAAAACCAAAGAAACAGCTGTTCTCCACAGTGCCTTACAAAAAAGGCTGCTTCAAGGAAAGCAGAGTGAGCTGTGAGAGTAGCTGTCTGAGTTTGAATCCTGGTTTTGCCACTTACAAATCATGGCAATTTCTTTATGCATAAGGGTAACAATAGCACCCACACCTCATCAAGCTATTGTGGGGATAAATAAACTGATACACGTAATCCACCCAGCGGAGTGGCAGACACAGCATGGAGTCTATGTAAGCATTAGCTACAAGTTATGCCTCAGTGCACCCCAATATCTTTCTGACATGTATGCTTTCATATACTGAGCCTCTACTGAGACCCATATCAAACTAGTTTTGCCACTTAGTGATAAAATAGGATGACTGTTCCCATTTTATAGGAAATCAAGCTTCAAAGAGAAAGGTTAAGGTGAACCTACCCCAGGTCACAAGGGGCAGTCTCCTACCTCTTTGTGGCAGGATTCAAACCCAGGTCTGTGTGGCTCCAGAGCCCAGCTTCACCAGAGAGCCTCCAAAAATCAAACCAGCAGCAGAATCAACTCGGTAACAAAACTCAGCTGGTCAAGACCATGAGGCAACCTCACTCAAATTCTCTGCCTGTGAATCCCTGGTTGGCTTGCATAAACTGGAGTTAGTATCAGGCTACTTGGACCCAATTAGGCAGTAAGTCAGCCTGGAAAACATCATGCGGTGTATTCCAAAGGTCAAAGTGAAAGCTGGCTTCCAGGGCGGCTTTGCGGGACACTGCCATGAAAGTTAGTCTCTAAGCAGACACCAGAGGCTCAACTGTTGAGATACATAACCATCATCTGTGTCGCCTTTTAAGAGACCAGGAGAGGTGCCAGCATGCGGAAGCATGAACAAATTGCCTGGGTCCGAAGTCAACAGCCAAATAAAGGCCATGTATGTCTTTCAAAAGCAAACCTTTTCCTTCTTCAGTTTAGGGTCACTTTTACTATTGTAACTGCCTTTCCCCGGCAAAAAAAAGAGAGAGAGGAGAGAGGAGGGAAAGTGAGATGAGACTCCCCCAGCCTGCAGGGTGCCACAACACCCCCCAGAAACACGGAGCTCAACCTACCTTCCCAGAGAGGAGCGCTCAGCCCCGGAGGGCGTTTCCCCAGCGCATCCCCGACAACTCGTCCCTTCCGGGTAAGAAGCTGCCGTCCTTGGCTTCGGTCAGGGCCACTAGAGTCGTGCGCGGGAACCCCTCCCGCCCGCCCGCCAAAGAAACCTCCTGTTTAATTTTCCCCTCACCCTATCACTTCCGCCAAAGAGGCAAACACCAGGGCGATCGGTTCGTCCTCAAGGCCACGTTAACTATGTCTAGAACCCCTGCAGGAGGAACGGAGAATACCGGAGAAGACGGGTGGAGGAGAGGGAGACACTTGCAAAGAGGCTCGTCGCCCTCCCAGTGCTGCGACGCCCCAGCAAAGCCTCGGGCCGTGGGCGCAGGGGTGGAAGCCCCCATGAAGCGCAGAGACAACTGGGGGTCCCCGGAGCCAGCTCCCCCTGCCGCCTCCGCACCAGAGGCCGTCGGGGCGATGGCGCAAGACTCCGCTCCCCCCCCCCCACAGCGACAACAGCCACGGTGACAAAATGGCAGCCCGGCGCCCGGCAGTCGTGCCACAGGCGCGCAGGGCCCTGGCGGCTGCCCCCGCCCCCCAACAACGCCTCGGCACCCTCGGGCTCGGCCCCCGGCGGGCCTAGAGTGAAAATACGGATCATAAATAAAACGCCCGGAGCTCCAGGGCCGGCTCGGACGCCGAGGCCCGCCCGCCCGCCGAGCCGCCGCTCCGCGCCCCGCGCCCGCCGCCCGCGCCCCGGCCCGCGCCGCATTCCCGGCCCCGCGCCCGCCGCGCGCCCGCCGCGCCATGGGGGAGGGGCGGGGCGGCGCGGGAGACCGGGAAACATGGCTGCTCGTCCTAGTTCGGCGTCGCGGCGTGGCCACCAGCCCCCGGATCCGAGTTGGGAGAGGTGCCGAAGGTGGGTGCGTGGGGGCCCCGAGGGCAGCGCGGCGGGCAGGGGCGCAGGGGGCGCTCTCCGGGAGCTGTTTGTCTTTCAGAACGTTTATTTAAAAAAAAAAAAAAAAAAAGAAAGAAAGAAAGCAGTTCCTCCTCCCCCACCCCTTTTGTCCCGCTTTCGCGAGCTCTCTCCCCCTCCCCCCCGCGTGCAGAAAGTGCCCCCTCCTCCGCCACCCGCGCCCCACCCCGCCTCGAGGCCGGGGCAGCGAGTGGGCCGGCGACTCGGCGCGAGGGGGCGAAGCGTGAGAAATCGCTCCCAGCTCGGCGCGGCGCGCTCCCCTCCCCCAGCACACACTCGGGGAAGTTTAAAGAGCCGGTTCGACCCGCTTTCGATCTCGCTCCCAGTTGGCCGGCCGTGTGGATCGGGCTCGGCCGGCCACCGCGCCTCCGCGCCCGCCGGCCGCGACCCGGGCCCCCGGTTTGGCGCTCTTCCCCCTCGGCGCAGGGGGCTTCCGGAAAGTACGCGGGAAGGCGGCGGTCGGCGCCCTCCCCCACCACCACACCCAGCCCCCAAAAGGCTCCGGGTCCGCGCGGGGACGGAGCCCGCCGGAGAAAGGCGAGCCGCCGCAGCTCGTTCGCGGAAACTCCGGCCCTCGCCCGCGGCCCCCTCCCTCCCCGCCCTGCGCGCCACCAGGCACTCGCACGTCTACAGTCCACGGCTGCGTTAGGATGGGGCGGGGGGGAGACAAAAAGGATCTTGTTTTCAAAAGTCTAACTCAGGTTTAGGGGAGGAACTAGGGAAAGAGGAAGCGAGGCCTGCCCTCGCCAGGAATTCGGGTCCCGGAGGCTGCAGGGGCGACAAGTCAGCGCCCAGCGCCGCCCAAACTCCGAACTCCGCGGAATCCCAGCCACCGAGGCTGGACCCCGGGTCTTTCCCGCCCGCGCGCCCGCCGTCCCCTCGAGGGGCCGAGAGCAGAGTCTGCCAGCGTCTCCGCCCCAGACCCAGGGTCTCCTCCGCCGAGCCCACAACTCGAGGAAAACACTAGTGTTTGAAAGCGAGAGGGAGGCAGAAATAAAAACAAGCGTTCGAGTCACCCACCCTCACCTTCTTTCTCCTTGGGGGTGGGCTTTCCCCCAAGCCTCCCAGTTCCCACCCGTGTAAGTTTCCTCCGGCGGTACTCCCGCAGCTGCCCAATCAATAACGGCGACCGGAGGGCAAACTCCCATCGCGGAGCTGCGCGTCTGCCATGCCCGCATAAACGTGGACCCAGCCAGTACCCACCCCGGGCACCGGCTCTGGGCAGCTCGCGTCCTGACAAAGTTTCCCGTGCCCATTTATTAACCAGGCGCCGAATGGCTGCCGGGGTGCCCACCCTGGAGAAGGACGGGCCGGGGGCTGGTGCGGAGGGGCACCAGGGCCCAAAGGTTGGCGTCTTAGGAGGGGGCTGGGGCGAGGGGGGCCGGGACGTTGCCTTTGGGCAACTTGCACCAGCGACCGCTCGAGGTGGGGAGGCGCGGGGATTATCTGTGCCTTTGCACGTTCGAAAATCCCTCCCCCTCCTTCCAATTTATCCTCCCTTCGGCTGGAAAGGAAGAAACCTCAGCATCTGGCCCAAAGGTGGGGTGGAAAGAGTGAGGGAGAAAGAGAAGGAAAGGAAGGAAGGCAGAGAAAGGGAGGGAGGGAGAGAAAGGGCGCGTTCACGAACACTACAAAGTTACAAATATGGCTCCCCCGTCTCTCGCCTCATCACTGCAAAGAAATGAAGACGCACTTTAAACTCGAGCCATGCTCAACTCCACTGCAGCCCCCTCCCCACGCGCGCTCCCCGGGGGCCTCGGCCCACATTTATCAGAAACTAAACCGGACTCGCGAAGCCCAAAACTTATTGTGTGTGCGCGAGCGAGAGAAAGGGAGGGGGCCGGCGCGGGAGGGGGCGGAAGGGGGATACATTTATAAAATGCAGCCCCCTCTTTTTTGTTGTTAAATCCGGGAGGCAGCCCCTCTTCTCCTCTCTCGTTAATCTCTCCCCTAGACGGAGTCTCGGGAGCAGCGAGCTCGGGGACTATTTCGGCCCTTTCTCTCCGACCCAAACGCGTGCGCCCGCCGGCCCCCAATGGGTGCACACTCGCACGCACCCTCTCGCACCCACACTCGCACACGCGGGAGCACACGCACAGGTAGTCACACACCAAGGGCAGCGGCGGCGGCGGCGGCGGCGGCAGCCGGAACATGCTCGGATGGCATGGCAACCCCCCAACCTTGCAATTCATTTGCAGTCGGACCCCCAAGCCCACACCTCCCGGGCGCCCCCTAAAAAAAAAAAAAGTGCCTCCCCCCAACGCGCGCGCGCGCACATACACACACATACACACACATGCACATACACACAAAGTAGGAGAATGGACCGACAGAGATATTTTTGGCAAATGCTCACATCAGAGGGCGTCCTGTTCCGCAGCTCTAAATGAATCCGTTTGTCCATGTCCATCTCTCGCGCTCTCTCTCTGCAGAGGCTCCCGCGCCGGCGGAATTCAATCAATAAACCCCGAACCCACGGCCGCGCGTTTTAGGACTTTGAAGGCTCAACCAGCTCCGCTCGGTTCTCGAGCCCCCAGCACCCGCGGCGCACACTAACCTGATCGCCGTGGAGGCGGGCTTGTCGGCTCCATGGACGAGCGGCAGCAGCTTGAGCCAATCGCCGCTGAGGGTCTCCGGGCAACAACCAATGGTGATAGCGGCGGGGGGGGAAGGGTCCAATGGGCGGGCTGCGCAGCCGGCCAGGGAGGCTCAGCCATTTGGTTGTGGTGCTGGAGACGGACCCCTTTAGATTTCGGGGCGGCTGAGGAGCGCGGCGGCTGCTCCGTGGCGAAGCGAGGGGGGTGGGCGGAATGGCGGGGGAAGGGAAGGTGGCTGTACCTCCAGGCCGCTGCCGCCCGGCCTCGCCACCCCGCCGCCGCCGCCTCAGCGCTTGGCCGGGGGCGGGGCCGCAGGTGCGTTACCCGAGGGGGAGGGGCGCGGCCGGGGGTCGGGTCAGGGTCCCCGGGCTAGGCCGCCGGGGCCTGCCGGGACGCGCGCCGGGCTGCGGAAGGAGGCGGGCGGCTCGAGGTCTGGGGATCCCGGGCCGACGGGCCGGTGAAAGGCCTGGAAGGGGGGGAGGGGTCGAGCGTGCACTGAGGGAGGGGCTCGGCAAATTCTGAGTCCGGCGGGTTGAGCCGGGGGAGCGTAGTTGTTCCCCACCTCCGCCAAGACCTCCCACCCCGCAGCTGCAGCTGGTATCCCGCGCTCCCATTCCGCTCCGGCCTGGCTCGACCGCCGCCATCGCCGCCTCGAATAAATAAGTAAATAAGAGCAAGATGCTTCCACCTTTGGATGACTTACCGCGCTGTCTCGACCCTCTCCACGGAGGAGCATTTAATGTTGCTGTCATATAAAGCCAGCTTAACAGGAGTAATCACCAAGAGGCACCCAGGATCTTGTTTAGGCAATAAATGAATGAATACCATGGATTAAGAACTGTTGCTGACTGTATAGAATATTAAAAAGGAAAAAAGGAAGGTGCTAATAACTCCTGGTTTTCTGGGCCAAACATAATTTATATAGGCTTTATAGACCTAGTGAAAGAGAACGGCGCAGTTTATTCTAATCGTCCACCTGAGTCATTTGGTTCCATCTGAGTTGCCAAGGAAGCTTTAACTGGAGCACTTTCTCCAGGTTTTTCAGTTTGCTTGTTTGTGTTTCTTTAATCACATTACATTTTAAGAAATTTTAAAGCCCTAATTTCCTCTGTGGTACCAACTTCTTATGGCCAGCCCTAGAACCTTGTGGAGTAAGTTGGCTGCCTGTGGCTGTTAATAAATCACAGGGATTGTTGTCAACAAGGACAGATACATCTTTACCTTCTTAGGCCACACAATTGTATTTTAGTGTCTTTCTACAGGTCTGCACTGACCCTCAGGTACTTTTTAGATACATTGTGTTTATTTTTAGGAACGAGTGTTCAAGGGAGAGATAAACCTGTATGTATGTTGCAAATTTAAAATACTGTTACATAACACTGATAGTTTCATTCTTAAGCATTAAAAGTTTAGGAGGAAATAAAAAGCTACAGAATATAAATAAAATGCCTGTACAGAATGCTTTCACGGATATTGCAACCTGATGGATTTCGAAACTAAAGTCCTGCAACTAAGCATTTTACTCGGTAAATTATTTCAGTTAAAATAATAAATGCAATTTAAAAATTGAATGCTTACCCTTTGAATAGCTGGGAAATGTAAAATAAAAATTAGAAGTTACTGCTTTGATGAAGGCTATTTGTGTAGTTGGAAGTTTGTATTTGTATTGGCTTCTTTTGAAGATATGAGAGACCCCAAATTACCTCTTTGCCATTGAGTCAGTTGTTATTTCTGGATATGGCAAGAATTGTGCAACAGAACTCTATCACAAACACGTTTGTCAATATGGTGTGTAGAATCTAACACAAGAGTCCTGAAGTTTATGTTCTCTTTCATGGTAAATGCTCATCTTTAACTTAGTCCTTTAACCACAGTTGAAACCACACTGCCAGCAAGGTGATGTGGAACAGTGCTTTTCCAGAGCAGTAATCCTTTTAAAGCCAACCAATCAAACGTAGAGATATGCCCCCATCCAGCTCTGCTAAACAGAGCTGGAATCAGCCTACAAGTACTCAAGAGGGTGACTTGGAAGCCCAAGCCTGCATTAAGGAGAGGGTGTAGAGACAAAGTTAAGTTTGAAAAAAAAAATCTGATCACAAGTCTATTAAATATAACATTTTTAGAAGCATCTTCATACTTTTTTGTTGTTTTTTTTTTTCATACTGGAGATTGAGCCCAGGGGCATTCTACCTCCTAGCTAGACCCCCAGTCCTTTTTTTTTTTTTTTCCCTTCCGGTACTGAGGATTGAACCCAGGGCATTCCACCTTGGAGCTAGACCCCCAGTCCTATTTCTTATTCTTTATTTTGAAACAGGGTCTCACTAAGTTGTGGAGCACCTCACTAAGTAGCTGAAGCTGGCCTCGAACTCGGATCCTTGGGTCTCAGCCTCCCAAATATTGGGATTACAAGCGTATACCACCACACCTGACTCATACATTTTTGATAACAGCTTTTATATTATTGTTAGAAAATTGGCAGAAGGCTTCGCTGGCTGTCAATCATTACTGAACCTGAAATATCAAAGACATTTTTTGAGTATTGCCCATTATCACACTTTGGAAGAAAAAAATTTCTCTTGCTTATAGTTTATTTCTTTTTTGAGGTACTGGGGATTGAACTCAGGGGCATTCTACCTCTGAGCTACACCCCCAGCCCTATTTTTTATTCTTTATTTTGAAACTGAGTCTCACTAAGTTGCGGAGTGCCTCACTAGGTAGCTGAGACTGACCTCGAACCCGGATCCTTTGGTCTCAGCCTCCCGAATGCTGGGATTACAAGCATGTGCCACCACGCCCGGCTGCTTATAGTTTATTTCTAAGGAAGTATTAATATGTTTTTGTTTTCAGAAGGAAAATAGCTTAGCTAAAGGTGAGCCACTTGCCCTACAAAATGACCAAACATAAAAGTGTTCAAATTTCTTAAATACAGGGTTCTTAAATAATATTTGATTGCATAGTGTAGTGTTCAATAAATGCCCTGAATGGCTGTGCATATCAGAAAATATAGTAAGAAAAGAAGCCTCATCTCAAGGAATGTTGGCAGGACTGAATTTGTATATGGACTGGGAACAGTGGAGCTTCTCATTGAGTGATTCTACAATAGAAATTAGATTGTGAAAGATGTGGTCTCTAACTTCTGGATCTGGACTTGAGTCCCACTGAGAAGAATAAATGAGATGCAATTCAAAGTTTCCTCTAGAAAAAAAGATGGCCCTCAAGTAAGAAAAGATAGCTTCCTGTCTTCCAAACTAGTTTCCATCAAGCCTCATTCCAATGCCTGTTTTGTTCTCCAATACAGATAAGCAATGTGTCCTCAGCTTTTGATAGGTGTTAAAAAGTACTGATGTGTAAATACCCACACCTTTGTGAGGTTTTTAGCTGGTTTGCCCTTGTTAGGTCTCTAAAGAGGGAGAGTCTTTGGTTAGCAGCCCTTTCAAGAGTCAACCTAATATATTCACAGTGAAACATTTTATTCTTCAAGCACACGTACTGGAACCTGGCCATAGAACTCTTCCACCTACATCATGGCTCTGCTGCTTGGACCCCAAAGACAATGATATGGAAAGACTCCAGCCTAATTATGCTCTCCTTTGTCTTCCTATATAAATAGCTTTTAGAAATGTAGATTATTCTTTTGAAATCCATGGTAACAAATGTGAAGACTATTGCATTTTGAAGAGCAAAGGAATATTGAGACTCAGGATCTAAAAAGTTATTCTTAATTTTCTTTTGTTTAATAAAGCATTGGGTGATTAAAAAAACAATTTAGTGATTGAATAGTTACCATTTCACTGGGTTTGGTCATGGAGGAAAAGTTAGATAAAGTCATTATATGTGACTTTCAAAATTAAACCAATAGTAGAAATGTTAAAATCAGCGTAAGGATGGTTTGAAGAGAGAGAGAAGGAACCTATCACCTGCATAGTTGTTCAGAAATCTCTAGAAATTCTACAAATTGGATTTATTTATTCATCCATTCATTCATTCATTTACCTGGGGATTGAACAGGGACATTCTACCTTTGAGCTATACTCCCAGCCCTATTTAATTTTTTATTTTGA
The DNA here is from genome assembly GCA_004027655.1 of Graphiurus murinus. Taxonomy (NCBI): domain Eukaryota; kingdom Metazoa; phylum Chordata; class Mammalia; order Rodentia; family Gliridae; genus Graphiurus; species Graphiurus murinus. The sequence continues at coordinate 41,357 of PVLC010011176.1, forward strand.
AACAGGGCCTCACTGAGTTGCTGAGGGTCTTGCTAAGTTACTGAGGCAGACCACAAACCTGTGATTCTCCTGTCTCAGCCTCCCAAGTACCGGTATTATAGGCATATGCCACCACTCCTGGCTTTTAAATATATTTATTCAAAATAATTTGGAGGAAGCTGGACATGGTTGTGCATGCCTGTAATCTCAGTACTTGGGAGGCTGAGATAGGAGGCTGAGAAAGGAGGATCGCAAGTTCAAGGGTAGCCACAGCAAGTAGTGAGACTCTCATTAATCTAGCAAGACATTGTTTCCAAATAATAAATAAAGTCAGGCTGAGGGTGAAGCTCAAAGGTAGAATGCCTCTGGGTTCAATCCCCAGTACCACACACATACACACACACACTAATAATTTAGGGGAAGCAATAAGAGGAAAAATTGTTTACTATTTTCCAGGAAGATGAGCAGAGCTATAATTTTTATTTTTAATATTAAGTTATGGGCATAGGCTGAACACATACATGTAATCTCAGTACTTGGGAAATGGGGACAGGGGATCATAGATTCAAAGCCACCCTCAGCAATCTAGTGAGACCTTCAGCAACTTAGTGACACCCTGTTTCAAAAATAAAAAGCAAAAAAGGCTAGGGATGTGACTCAGAGGTAGAATGCTCCTGGGCTCAATCCCTAGTACCAAACAAAACAAAAGATGTGGCTGTAAAGGAAAAAAAAATGCCTTAAGGACTAATAATAGAATGAGGGTCCATAGGCTAAGACTGTGACTAAGGGCAATTTAGGTTGAAAAAACTAGAAAAGCAATTAATTTAGAGACTACTTACTTGTTTTAATCCATCCTAGGTCGAACTAAACCTCTGAAGAAAGGTTACTAAAACATATTAAGATGGAGTAAAGATCAGACTTTCTAAGAACTTTTCATATACTTTATGTTTGCAAATGGTATTCATAATCTTTATTGTACATAGAAAATTGTCCTCTCAGATTTTCTG
>PVLC010011177.1:0-47914 GCA_004027655.1 Graphiurus murinus
TTATGATTTGTAGTGTTTGTTTAATTATGTGGTATATAAATATCTCACTGCTGTGCTTTGGATGTGGTTTGAGTGACCCCCAAGTGTCCATTGTCATTGGAGTCTTAGTCTTCAGAGTGCTCTATTGGAGGTGATGTGAACCTTTAAGAGGTGAGGCCTACTGGGAAGTCCTTAAATCATTGAAGGCATGTCTTCAGAAGGGATTTGGGAATGCCAGTTTCTCGAACTGATCCTGGTTCAAGATTTCATCACTGTTTTGCTCCAGCACATGCTCCTGCCATTGGTATCCACCATGATATGACACAACTCTCACCAGAACTGAACCAATGCAGGCACCATGCCCTTAAACCTCCAAAACTATGAGTTAGGTAAACCTTTTCTCTTTACAAAGATAACTGTCTCAGGTATTTCATTGTAGTAATGCAAAACTGATCAATAAACTGACCATAGTTAATTTCAGACTACCATTAGTTTAACAACCATTTCATAAAATTTTTGAAAATTTAACCATTGTCTGGTGGAAATTTACTCTCACACACTATTAGCTGTAAGAACTGCTTCACCTATATTGTTAGCCTAGCAGAGAGGTATACAAGTAAAAAAGGAGAGAAATTTGCAAATACTCTAGCACAAGACGTGTTTCTTACCCTAATTTCTCAATTATCTTTATTCACTTAAAATATAGTGTGCAAGGAAGGTCAAGATGAATAATCCAAAGAGAAAATACTTGTCACAGAGTATCTAGTTTTAAGTGTCCTTGTCTTTTGTGGTTCTAGTTACAGAGTATATATACAGAACATTTTATTTTGAGAAAGTAGCATTTTTTTTAGCTTTAATCCAACTATGTTTTAATTGCATGCTCACTTATAAATACAGTGGCACTTAATTTAAAAATTATCTTCCTCAAAAAGATTATAGAAAATACAAACATGTAGGTAGTTTAGATAGCAGTTACAACAAAAATAAATAAGGATTATGAAGAAATACAGATGGTCAGTAACTGTGAAGGTTCTAATTTTTTACTCCACTTGCAAATTAGCAAATTAACCTGCAACAGTTCCAAATAAGTGCTGAAGGAACACATGTAATGCTTAGATCACAGTCAAAACCCTTTATTTCTCAAGCTCAACAAGAAGGGCAAGTTTTGTATTTATATGAATTCTCTTTATCCTCCATGTTTCAAAGGGTTGCGGTAGATGTCTATAAAAGCTAAAGAATCTAGAGATTAGAGAATCTGTACCTTCTTTTTATGAGCTGCAAGCAAACTTGCTGATGTTTACTGCATAGAAAGATGTTATCTTATTATACTTGTATGGAACACAGATTTAAAAGGGGGAACTTCACTATGGGTAAGGAGGGGCTAACTCCCAAAGAACACCTGAGCGTGGCTCATCAAACTCTGGAAGATGTGCACATGCAAGAGTAACTCTCACAGAACACACAGGCATGCCACAACACACCAAGTGTGTTGGGGCAACACATAGGCACCAGGCATAAAGCACAAAGCCTGGCATGATAGGCAACACACAAGCCTGCCACCCAGTTGTAACCAGTGCTCACCTTGACAACTACATCGAGTCCCTAGCCACCTGAGAACAATAAATGTCAGCATCTGAGACTAAAAACCCACAGCTTCACCTGCCAACGAGCCTTGCCACGTTGCCTGCCATTCTGACCACCCCATAATGGGGTTAATGCTGGCTTGGCCAGAGACCTTTTCACTGGTGGCTGCCAGCCAATTCCTCAGCTTCATTTCTGGTTGAGCATAGGTTAAAATTGATGCTGAAGACTCATAACTGATCCAGACCTGAGACCCTGACACAGCCAAACAAGCTCCATAGTAAATGGACTGCCCAACCTCCTTTCCAGGTTGTACTACTAGTTTTTTATCTTTGCCCTAAAATACCATGAGTTTGTGTTAAGTTTGGATGGACTGTTAATGAAAAAAGAACCTGTCTTGGTAATGATTGCAATAAACATTCTTGACACGACTGACACCATGGTTTGATTGTTTTCCATGATCCAAGTCTGCTCAGAACAATACTGGATAGCAAACACACATGCATTCTGATCCACATGGAGATTGTCTTCTAAAATTGTCTACTACTAACATGCTTGAAAATACAGTGTGTTCAAAAACTGCTAGTGTCTTCACAATATATGCAGAAATATGAAAGACATAAAGACAATTGTTTCCCAATACATAAATGAAAATAATTGAGGTACCACCTAGAACTTCTGTTTAACGTTTTTAGCTTTTTTTTCTTTATTTTACTTTTTTAGGTAATAGTGCCATTGTCTCAAAATAGTATTAGACTTAAATTCTGATTTTTAAGGACCTTTAAATAATTATAGTAATTATGTCAGTAAAGTGTTCCTAAATTTTTGAAAGCATATTAAAAATGTCAGTGAATGTAACAAACATTCAGAAAAGAGCAAGCTTATATTTTAAAACTAGCCTAACATTGAAGAGTTTTATATATGTAATATATAGCATGGTATAGAATAGTACTGGCAAACTATTACCTATGGGTCAAATCTGGCCGACCATCAATTTTTGTAAGCTAAATTTTATTGGAACACAATGATACTAATTTGTAACTTATTTTCCATGGATGTTTTTGCACTAGATTGGCAGATTTAAATAGTTGTGACAGAATGTAAGGCCCACAAAATCTAAAATATTTACTCTCTAGCAGTTTACTGAAGTTTGGTGACTTTAGATCTGGATTTCACAAGGACCAAATTATAAGAAATATTAGAATTCTTTATTTATTTTTTATTTATTTATTTAGCATGGATTCTTTTATACAATTCTTGAGTACAACAGGGTTACATAGACATTTATGACATATCAATCATTATCAGGTCACAAATAGCACCACTTCTTTGTTTTACACGTATAGCCCACATTCTTAACGTAGCCTGGTAAAGCAAACTTTCTAGAGTCATAAAACCATACTCCTTTAGGGTCATATCTTTACTTTCCAATAAGTAGGAGGGTCTTTCATCTACGCATCCTATGGGCAATCTCCAGACTTCAAGACGCCAATGTAGCCATAGCAGAAGAGACAGTATAATTACTCATATATGTAGATAGCAACTGCCAAGGGGGAGGGGGCCTAGCTGGGCTCCCACAACTCCCCCGTTTTTATTTTAAAATGCATGAAGGACTGTGCCTGTCTTAGGTCGTTTCCTACCCGGTGCTTAATCTTACCTGTCATGGGGTCTCGATGAGTCATTCAACGAGCCCTGTCTTAGGTTGATTTGCCCTGAGAAAATCGAACCCATCATTGACTACCAGGCCCTGTGCGAGGCAGTGCTTGCAGTTTTATTCCATGTAAATCTGCTCATATATTAACATAGGCATTGATCACAAGGCGTATAACAAGTGGTAGATTGCATAAACCTAGAATGACTATTGCTGTTGCTACGATAGCTCCTCCTAGCAAGGAGGTAAACGAGAGCCAGGTAGTGACTCAGGCTTGGAACCGAGAATCCTTTAAATATAATATTTTGAAATAAGTTCTTATTAGAATTATCCACAGTGACCCATTAATAGCTTTGCAAGACATTTTGTTGTTTTTTTTTTAGTTGATTATTAGTGGTTTCAGTTTTTTCATAATATGTACATATTTTAAAAGCAATAACTACTTTAGCACAATTACCCACATGTTAAACATTTTCTGAAGCTTACATGGTAAATTAGGTTCACGAAGATTCATATAAGAGGGATATAGTTTCACCAATATACAAATACATTGGGTTGTTATCTTGTAATTTATTTCAAAACTCTCCGATTGAGGGCAGGGTGACAGAGGAGTAGGAGAGTTAGATTGCACTGTGGTTTTTAAGAACTTTGTCTTAGCTATTAGTTTGGGTTCACAAATGCATTCTATATGGGAGAAACCATACCTGAAGGTTTCCTGTTAATCCACTAAAGCACATTTTATCATCAGTTCCAGAAGCTACTCTTGGACTTGCCCTTTAGGAGACCAGAGAATCTGCCCTCATCTTTCCTCAGAGGATACTAATGTAAGATACTGTGGAGCTCTTCATTTCAGTCATCCTTTCTTCTTTGCACTAGAGGTTATACTCTCCAAGGCCCCTTCCCTTCAAGCACACACTTAGGTAGCTTCTCTAACTTCATGACTTCTAACTTCTAATGCACCATTTTCCTGGAGTTCAATGAACTGATGGTGTCCTGTCCCAACAGCTCAGGGACAGGATGCAGGGCTGCTGTCAGCTCCTCTTCTCAGCTCCTGGTGATGGAGGCCTTGATAATTGGTTAGCTGATTTTAATAATACCAATACTTAAATTACAACATTATTAGATGGTATTCATTTTTATTGCTTATTAGATATTATTAGATTATTTCTACCTCATAATTACTTAAGATAGGATACAAGAACTCTCCTCTTTTACTGTTTAGATTCCCTGGGAGTGGAGCAGTAAACTAAGAGTTCTCTTATTTATTTATTTATTTATTTATTTATTTATTTATTATTTATTTATTTTTAACATGCATTATCATCTCACATCATAATGTAAATCATGTTGACAATGACATACATGCATGCAACACTTGGCGCCCCCCTCCTCCCCATCTCCCCCCTTCCCAATACAGAGTGCTGAGATTGACATTGGGATTTTCACATATATACACACAGTCAATGTTACTCTTTCCATTAATGAACCTCAGTCTTCCTCCTCCCCTTCCCTTAGACAACTTCCCTGGCTCCACTGATGTTTCTACTCCGTTATCTGGAGTTTCTCTGATATCCAAGCTACTCCCTATCTTGCATATATGTTCAAGTCAGGAATTGTGATACCTCCTGCATGGTTCTTAGTGCTGAGAATTGCTTTTGCAATTCTAGGTCTTTTGTTTTTCCATATGAAATTTATGACTGATTTTTCTAGGTTTATGAAGAATGACATTGGAATTTTTATAGGGATTGCATTGATTCTGTAGATCACTTTGGGTAGAGTGGCCATTTTGATTATATTTATTCAACCTATCCAAGAGCAAGGGAGATCTTTCCATCTTCCAAGATTGTCTTCAATTTCTTTCTTTAGTGTTTTATAATTTTCACTATAGAGGTATTATATTTCTTTGATTAGATTTATTCCTAGATATTTTATTGGTTTTAAGGTTATTGTGAATGTAATTGTTTTCTGTATTTCTTTCTCAATGGATTCATGGTTGGCATATAGAAAAGCTACTGATTTTTTATGATGATTTTGTATCCAGCTACTTTGCTAACTTTGTTAATCAGCTCTAGTAGTCTTTTGGTTGAGTTTTTTTGGTCTTATAGATAATGGATCACATCATCTCAAATAGAGATAATTTTAATTTTTCTTTTCCTATTTGAATTCCTTTAATATCCTTATCTTGTCTTATTGCTCTGGCAAGAGTCTCAAGAACTATATTGAAAAAGAGTGGTGATAGTGTGCATCCTTGTCTTGTTCCTGATTTTAAAGGAAATTCCTGCAATTTTTCCCCATTCAATATGATGTTGGCTTTGGGTTTGTTGCATATTGCCTTAATGATGTTGAGATATGTTCCTTCTATTCCAATTTTCTGCAATGTTTTTAGCATGAATGGTGTTGGACTTTGCCAAATGTTTTTTCAGCATCTATAGATATGATCATGTGATTTTTGTTCTTATTTATATTTATGTGGTGAATAACGTGTATTGATTTGCATATGTTGAACCAGCCCTGCTTTCCTGGGATGAAACTATTTGGACATGGTGTACAATTTTCATGATGTGGTTTTGAATGTGTAAGGCTAGTATTTTGTTTAGAATTTTTGCACCTATGTTCATCAATGATATTGGTCTGTAATTTTCTCTTTTTTGAGGTATCTTTATTTGGTTTTGTTATTAATATGATACTGGCCTCATAGAAGGAGTTTGGAAGAATTCTATCTCTTTCAATTTTAGAGAATAACTTGTGAAGTACTGGGACTAGTTCTAAACTTTTTGTAGAATTCAGCTGGAAACCCATCTTGCCACAGCTCCTTAATAGCTGGATCTTGAGCAAGGCTCAGTCTGCTGGAGTCCTGCAAGGCAGACGATTCCAAAAGAAGTGTGGCATATCCCACTTTGCATTATGTTATATTCTGGAAATTTGGGGTGCTTTGGGTTTTGCTTTTACATTACTTATAAAGAAAAATTTCTTAGAAACAGGTGGCCGGACAGATAGTGACCTCTTAATATTAGCTGAAAAAGCAGTGCCTCGAGACAACCCAATTCATTAACCTCTTACAAACATTAGTCAAGAAACAGGCTTTGCAAGTTTACCTAAAATAGTTACTATAAATAGTCTTTGCCCACTCCCACCTTGTCTCCCTAGAATTTTACAGGATACATTAACCCTCTAGCTACCTGAGATAAAGATAAGAACACTGCTTAAAGGAGCTAAACAAATAGTAAAGATTTAAACTAATGGAAAATAATTTTATATACATGCTGTATTTTTAAGAATTTTTATGTACTAAAAGAATTTTTATATAGGTGTTGTATTTTGTAACCTTGACTGGTTGAGGATGACCTTTGAAGGAACAGGTCTGTGGAGGTTGCTGTTCTATATGCCTCATTGCAGAAAAAATAGTATAAAACAGCTACTAACAAACAATAAAACAGATACACTTCTTCGCTGCATTCGGTGTGAGCGTATTCTCTCAACCTTGTCTTATTCCACACCTGTCGAAGGACCCCTGACCCCACTGCCTGAAGGGCTGGCCCTCAGCATCATCTGGACCTGGGCTTTTCTTTGATGGCAGAATTTTTATTGTTGTTTCTATTTATTTGCTTGCTGTTGTTTGGTTTAGGTTTTCTATATCATCTTGGCTCAATTTAGGTAGGTTATATGCATTTAGAAATCTGTCAATGTCTTCCATTTTATTGGAATATAAATTTTCAAAACAGTTTCTGATAGTCCTCTGAATTTCCCCACTTCTATGGTGATGTCTCTTTTTTCATTTCTTATTTTAATAATTTGGGTTGATTCTCTCTTTCTTTTGGTTAGGTTGTCTGGGGATTTGTCTATCTTGTTAATCTACTCAAAGAACCAGCTTTTTGATTTGTTGATCCTATGTTTTGCATTTTTATTTTATATTTCATTTATTTCTGCTCTGATTTTAATTATTTCCTGCCTTCTGCTGGCTTTGGGATTGGACTGTTTCTGTTTTTCTATGTTCTTGAGGTGTGTCATTAGGTTGTTTATTTGTTGACTTTCTAATTTTTCTTATGTGGGCACACAGCACTATAAATTTTCCTCCTAACACTGCCTTCAAAATGTCCCATAGATTTTGGTATGTAGTATCTATATTTTCATTTAATTTCAGATTTTTTTTATTTCTCTCCTTATTTCTCACCTGATCCATTCCTCATTCAAGAGTGTATCATTCAGTCTCCATGTATTTATGTAATTTCTTTTGGTCTTCCTGTTGATTTCTACTTTCATTCTATTGTGATCTAAAAAGATGTAGGGAATTATATTACAACTTTTGACTTAGCTGGTGCCCAGGATGTGGTCCATTTTGGAGAATGTTCCATGGGCAACTGAGAAGAATCTGTATTCAGCTGTTGCTGGTTAAAATACTTTATATATGTCTATTAGGTTCATTTGGTTTATGGTGTTATTTAGGTCTGAAGAGTCTTTACTCATCTTTTGCCTGGAAGATTGATCTAGTGAAGTGAGTGGTGTGTTGAAGTCTCCCAATATTATTGTATTTGGGTCTATTAGAGACCTTGTGTCTGAGTTTGTTTCACACATTTGGGACATAAATGTTTCCTATCATTATATATTCTTGCTGGATTCTTCCTTTTATTAATAAGGAGTGCCCCACTTTGTCTCTTCTGATGTGTTTTAGCTTGAAGTCTGTTTTGTCAGATATGAGCATTGCTAACCCTATCTGTTTTCGGTCTCCATTTGCATGATGCATCTTTTTCCATCCATTCACCTTTAGTAAGTGGATACGTTTGGCTGTAGAGTTTCTTGCAAGCAGCATATAGTTGGATTGTGTTTTTTAATCCACATTTCCAGTCTATGTCTTTTAATTGGAAAATTAAGACCTTTGACATGTAGTGTTATTATTGAAATATGATTTTTGTTTCCTGTCATTTTGTGTTCTATATTGTGTTTGATATAGTATTATTTCTCCTTTGCTTAGTTGCCCACCTGGTGGAGTTCACCTCTTTTCTGGTTCTGGGATTTGCTTCTTTTTTCTTCTCTATGATTTATTTCTTTAAGTATTTTCTCTAGTGCTGGCTTGGTAGCCATGAATTCTTTAAGATTCTGCTTATCTTGGAATTTTTTTTATATCTCCATCAATTTTGAATTATATCTTTGCTGGATATATTAGGCTTGGTTGGAAGTTGTTTTCTTCCAGGGTCTGCAGTACTTCATACCAGTTGCTTCTGGAATTCGACTTGGGATGTGAAATTTGGAGTGATTTTTACTGTTTTTCCTCTGAATGTCCCCTGTTCTTTTGTTCTTTCTGCTTTTAAGATTCTTACTTGGCCTCTATGTTAGTCATTTTGATTATTACATGATGTGGGCAGGTCCTTCTTTGATCTTATCTTAACGGTGTTCTGTATATCACCTGCACATGGATATCCAAGGTTTTTTCTATGTTTTGAAAATTCCCTAAAATTATTTCTCTGAAGAGATTTCTGATACCCTTGATCTGTGCTTCTAGAGCTTCTTCAATGCCTTTTATCAATAGGTTTGGACATTTCATATTGTCCCATATTTGTTGAATGTATAGGTTGTGTTGTTGTAATGTATTCTGTATACTGTTGACTGTGCTTTTGGTTTTAAATGAACTTTCTTCCAGGAGTGATACCCTGTTTTCCTTGTGGTTAGTTTCTATTGCTGTGTTCAATTCATTTATTGACTTCTTCATTTCATTCACAGCCTCTTTCTGGTTCTTTCTTAAAGCCTCAATTTCCTCCTTCATTTCCTGAACACTTTCTTTGAGGCTTTTCATCATACTGATCATCAAAATTTGAAATTCTTCTTGCATTTCTTACAGATCAGTATTAGTGATTTCCATTGTTGTTGAGTTATGGGAGATTATTATTTTCTCACTATTCCTTGTTCTCATATTTCAGAGTTCTTAGGCTTGTGTTTCTGTTGTCTTGGCATCTTCTTGTTCTTTTGTGTGAATCCTGCATTTATTTGTTATCCTTTTATAAAGAGGTCTATGCTGGGGATATGTCTTCACCTCTACCAATCTGACTCAAATAATCAAAGTTTTTAGTTTATTCCCCAGAGCCTCTTTAAATAGATATAGTTTTCTTTTCTTTCTTTTTCTTTTTTTTTTCAGTACTGGGGATTGAACCCAGGGGCATTCTACCTCTGAGCTATACCCCCAGTCCTATTTTTTATTCTTTATTTTGAAACAGAGTCTCACTAAGTTGTGAAGAGCCTCACTAAGTAGGTGAGGCTGGCTACAAACCTGGATCCGGGCTCAGTCTGCCAAGTACTGAGATTACAAGAGTGGGCCACCAGATCTGGCTTATATATACTTCTTAGTACAAGAAAACAGGAGTCTCTGATTGGCTGCAGGTACCTGTGTACTCCTGGCTCAAACTCTGCAGGGCCCACGACTATGATGTTCTATTCATAGCCTACAACCTGCTGGTTGGGACTTACTGCACTCCAGAGATGGCTGCTACTCTGCTTATTGTGAGCCTGTAATACTGCAGAGTACTGACGTCTGGCCTTTGTGACCTGTAGGCTTAGGCTCAGCAAAGCCAGCAATTACTATCTTCCAAATTTATGGCCCACCTTGATGAGCTTTTATGGGCCCTGGGACACCACTCCAGATCTACTTGTTATGGTCACATAAGGTACTTTCAGTCACTAGCATACATGCATGTCAGGTACAAAGTCTGCTGGTGGAGAAAGTATTGAATTCCCAGCTTGGAGCTGGGATCAAGTGATATCCTGCAAGGCACCTGGCCTCTTGGTGCAGTCTGGTCCAAATGGTGTTGTTGCCACTCTCTGCCCTAGGCCCAAAGTCTAGCAAGGAGAGATTCCACAATTCCAGGCAGGGGGCTTGGGTGGCTTTCTTCCTTAGCCCCAGGGACATCACCCCTATCCTTGGGTGCTGCACTCTGAGGGGCTCTTGCTGGCCTCTGGTGCCTGTGCTGGTGCTTGTAGCACCCAAATATGGCCAGGCACAAGTTTACTGCTTTTGGAGCCTACAACTCAGTGACTCCTAAAACTGCTGACTGAAATTCCCTCCCACCTGTCTCTAGGGCTATCTGCTAAATCATATTTCTGGTGTATCTGATAGTAGTCACCATCCCCACCTCTGCATGGAGTGATTTGCAGAGTCTCAGGACCCCACAAGTCCATTTCCTTGCTACATAAGTCCCTGTATTTTGGCATGGCCATTTCCCACTGGAACAGCTTGTTAACTTTCAGTCATGATGAGTGCTTCTAGCTATTCCAGATTGCTGCCAGAAGAGATGGGTTCAAGGCAACCATGGTGTCTGTATCCCACCAGGTCACTGTGGAGTGTGGAGTGAAATTCCAACCACTCTCTCTGATGGTCTTTAGTCACCAGCCTCAGGACAATCCATAGTTTCTTCCTTGAGGACCCTGGAAGCCACCATGTAAGTAGCCACCAGCACAAGCCCTGCCTGTTGAAGATCATGCCAGCACTGCCTGGCTCTATTCCCCAGGTGGGAGGCATGGAGAGATTATACAGTCCCCTGCTCTTTTTTATGATTCTGTCACTTTTTAATTTTAGTATTTTATTGAGATTTTTGTGTTTTTCTGTAGAAATCTTTGGCTTATTTCCTGGGGGTCTCTGTTGATCACAGTGCTGGCAGTCCTGTGAATAGTATTTTGTACTGAGTTGTGGTTACTCTGGGATCCTTCTCTCCACTGCAATGTTGATGTTATTTGGCTTCAGGTGTTGAAGTCTGGGTTTCTGTTCATTACTTCTGTTTTGGGGATTAGGTTCAGAGATTTGAGCAGAACAGCTCATGCCCTCAGTGTTTTTAAGTCTCAATGTGAAAGGTATTGACCTATTTCTTCTTTCATCTGAGGTAAGTTTATCCTTGGTATCTTTCAGTCCTTTCTGGCAGTTCACCTCTGTAGTTCAATCTCAGCAGTAGGGATTTAGAGGTGTCAGCTGGTATATACAAGGGCAGGTCGTGTTGTGTTCCATGATGAAGTCTGGGTGAGGGAGGAGAAGCCACAGTGATGGGTGTAAGGTAGACGATATGATGAAGTAGGATGGGAGTTTGTTGTGGTAAGGTAATATATGGTAGATATCAGAGATAGTGAATATGTGGGGGGATTCTACTAGTCAGTGTAGAGTATTTAGGTGTAGTAGTATGAGATGGACTTAATGTAAGACAAAGAGGAAGAAGAAAGGAGAAAAAAGTGTTGAGGGGAAGAATATATATAGGAAAGAGAAGGGAAATTTTGTAAAAGGGATGAGGAAGAGAGCAGACAAACAAATATAAAATAACAAAATGATCAACTACACAACCAACCAAATAAACAAATAATAATAAAACCAAGCAATATAAAACAAAAACAGACTAAAAGGGGGGAACAAAGAAAGAAAGAAAGAAAGAAAGAAAGAAAGAAAGAAAGAAAGAAAGAAAGAAAGAAAGAAAGAAAAAAACACCCCACAAGTATACAAGTACAGAGCCAAGTTGGCCTCTGCAGTCCTCTTGGATCTTTATGAATATTTTCAGCTGTTTAATGTCTACTCACTATAGTCAATTTTTGAGCATGTTCCAAATGTTCTTTATTACTCAGTAACCTATAGTGGTGGTGTCATTTTGTGGACTCACTCGTAGGTCACCTTCAGTGGTTAGGACCCTGACCTGATGTCTCTCTCTGTCAGTGCAGGCACTGAGTTCCACTGATGCCTCTCCCAGTGCAAGTTTGAGTCTCTGAGCTCTCCACAGGGCTTGTCACTCTGCTACTTTCTGTTTGTGTAGGTGGCAGGTGTCCTTGGGTCTGGTCCCAGTGTAAGCCCAGGGCTCTGCATTTTCCCCAGGCCTTCTGCCTGTCTCTCTCTTTGCCTATGCAGGTGGTAGATGTCCAGTCTAATTGCAGGCATTCTCTGGGGGCCCTGTAATATCTCTGTGCCCTATGCACTCTGGCTCTTCCTGAGCTTCTGCTCCTATCCAACCATTACAAGCATGGGCCACAGAACGACCTGTGGCTGCACCGTTGACTTACAATCGAACGCTGCTCTGGCTCTGGAGGGAGAGGTGAACTGAGGTGTCACTGCAGTAGGTTCCAGTCAGATGTCTCAGGATCTGGGTGTCTGGTGAATGTGTGGGAATATGCCACTGGATTAGGTTGTGGAGTCTTGTAGTCACTTACTCCACATTTGGTGACTGGGTTTGCAGGAGATCTTTAGATGCCCCAGTGTTTGTCAGTTGTCCCTGCACTGGGTGAGTAGGTTAATAGCACTGCTGCCAGCCCCACCCTGTGGCCTTGCGGTCCTTTACTCTTCCTTATGCTGATTTCTGGGTTTTGTTCACTCATGGTTCACTTTTTTGCTACTTTGTTCAATATTTCACTGCTTTTTTCTTCTCTGAAGAAGCTGCTTTTATGGCAGTTTTGATTCAAGTCTTACAGCACCTAAGATGAGCTGTTTCTCTCAGGTGCCATCTTGTCAGTCTCCCTGTGTAAGACAATTTTACAAGGATATGTTATTTATATATTTTCAAAGATTATTCTCAAACTTATGTCGGGTTAGAAAATAAGTGAATGAGTTAAGCAGCAATTATAATAAAGACTGGTCTCATAACATTCACATTTTTCAATAAATAACATCCAAATATTAATTAACTTGTCTAATATCACCTGGTATGCAGAGGCTTGTGAATCAGAAAATAAGACAATCAAAATATAAATTGATTTTGGACAAAGTCAAATGGTCAAATGAGATCTAGAAATTTTCAGCTGATTTTTTTTGAGATAGATTTACTAGTCATGTGCAAATTAATATGGGTAAAGATGACACTACAAACTCTACCACAGGACCCTAATCTTTTTTTTTTTTTCTTTCAAATTAGGTTAAATGTCTCCTGTAACATAAACATATCATAATTATCATAAAATTTTTCAATTGTCTTGAGTACTTGATTTTTAGTCTTGGTTCCAAAATCACATGGATTTATATAACTAATGTGCTATCAAATCTATGTATGGCTCCACAAATACAAATATTTTAAACTGTTTCTGATTTTCTGTAAAATTTAAATCCAAGCACTATTTTCAAAATGTTCTGGGTTTTATTTTTAAAACACAAGCTGTCTTTTGAAGTATTTATATATTTTTAAATCTAAAACTCACAAACCAGCAAGCTGTTTTCTTTGGCCTGCTTGGGATTTTAATTTTTAAATACTTTTAAAATTACTGACATTTTTTTAGAATGTGGGTATGAGACCTCACATCCTTCCTATGTAACCACAGCCAAACTCTACCATGTTTGCATATTTCAGCACCTTGCTGACCCTATAAGAATCTATCAACAAGATCACCTTTCCACCTCCATGACTGTCAGTTTTAAAATGGCAGACTTTTTCTTTATGTTTATTAGCTTTGAAGATAGTAGTACTATCATAATATTGCTATCATGCTAAATGTGCACTACAAGATCTAAGGTGATCTAAATAACCTGTCATGACTTAGCTACATGGGAGTATTGGTGAATGCTTGTAATCATGTCATGGAAAGCTTCACTTCTATTTCAAATTTATCTACAGAGTAGATAGTTTTTAGCCTGGGTATAATATGCTTTGCTCACCAAGATATCTTAGAAATTTGTCTTTCTACCTTTGACTCTCCTTCCTTCCCTAACCTTCTCTCTCAGAAGGAACTTCCTAATGAGTGAGGCTCCAACTTCTAAATGACCTCTGATCATGAATATTTTCACCCGTTAGTAGCAATTTCAGAAAGTACCATTGAATACCTATCTAGATGCCTTAGAGAAGAATGCACAGTTATTACAAAGGATGAGGTTAGGAAGTTTAGAAGGATGAGAACCTTTTGGTTAAATAATTTGGTGGATTATAAATAGGATCCCTATGGCACTTGACTTTATTTATAGCCTATGTACATTTTCAGGAAAATGTTACTTTAAAAGGGTAAGTAACCTGCATGATAACGGTTAGAATTTTAAAAATTGATGCCTATACAAAATGATGTCCAAAGTATTGCATACAATACATGCCCTATATATGGCCCATATATTTTGATGGTCCATATACTTTGATGCATGAGCTAAAAATTAGGTGGTTACATTTTCACAGGCAAAGGAGAGACTTCTCTAGGGATACGATTCACAAAATGATTGTTCAAAACAGTCCTATATGTTGTTCTAAGAATGGAGGCATTTATCCTCTAATTTTTCAGGACCAAAATGTATGAAATGAAATTGAGGACAACATTCATGTAGTATACTTAAGTACTAATTTCACGGGAAAATCTCTGCCTGTGACCTTTAGCATAGGCTAGTAGCTTACCATCAAAGTGAAATTAGTTTAAGTAATGCTTCAGGTGTCTGAGAAAATGCCAGCCTGACCCATGTGCTGATGTGAATAAGTAAAAAGGGGAATGTTTCAAGCCATTCACTTTAAGTACAGTTTCTCTCCACTGAACTTTGGATAAGAGGAGGTAACTGGTGAATGGAGAGCTGCTCTTGCTGAATGAACACACACATTCCTCAGTAGTCCACAGGCTAGAATTGAGTTGGGTAATGAAAATGCAGGCCAGAAAAGCTTGGCCTGAATTAAAGACTATGTTGGCTATTTGTGGTGGGAAATGACTGTAATACCAAGACCTGGGAAGCTGAGGCAATAGGATCTCTAGTTTGAGAACAGCCTGGCAAATTTAGTGAGACCCCCATTTAAAATAATAATAATAATAATAATAATAATAATAATAATAATAATAGATGAGGATGTAGCTCTGTGGTAGAGCATCACTAAGTTCAATCCCCAGTACCAGAAAAGGAAGAAAAATAGCTGGGCATGGTGGCTTATGCCTGTAATCCCAGGGGTTCATAGGCTGAGACAGGAGGATCATAGATTTGAGAACAGCCTCAGCAACTTAGTGAGGCACTCGGCAACTTAGTGAGACTCTCTTTCAAAATAAAAAGTAAAATTGTGCTGGAAGTGTCACTCAGAGGTTGAATACCCCTGGGTTCATTTGGTTCATTCCCCAGTGCCACACACACTCAAAGAAAACACAATATCAGCTCTACAAACAGGCAGAAAAAAATGGATATTAATCTTGGATAATTGTTTAGAATCTTCTTCAGTGCAGCAATAACCTTATAATAAAATCTAAAAAAATCATGTGGTTGGTTTCTGTCCGGAAAAAATATTATAGCCATACATTTTCTTCAGCTAAACCCACATAAAATGCCTGGCAATCTACTAATCATTGTTGTGAAATTGTATTCAAGGCACACCTATGATAACAATACCAACAAAATTAACATTACATAGTAATAATTAATACTTGGAAGTATCTACCAGAAATAATTAATTCTTAAAATATTTTCTATGTACTATTTCTTTATGAAAATGATTACCTGGCAGGACTGTCAATTCAAGAAAATACTGTATCGAAGTATCACCAGTTAATGACTAGTTCGTGTTTATATTCTCTTCTTTAGGTGATGGGCAGAGGGATGGAATATTTATACCTAGATTATCTATAAATATCTATTAATTTTTTGAGATACAAAATGAAACAAACTCACATTAATGTGGCTTAGAAATATTGAAGGTAGTCAAAATTTAAAAATCTTTTTTTTTTCTGTATTGGAATTTGAACACAGAAACATTCTACCTCTGAGTTATACCCCTAGCCCTTCTTATATTTTGTTTTTGAAACAGAGATCCACTAGGTTGCTGAGAGTTTCACTATGTTGCTGAGGCTGTCCTTGAATCTATGATTTTCCTGTTTCAACATTCCAACTACTGAGATTACAGGTGTACACCACCATTCATGGTTTCAAATTCCTTTTGAAAAGATATTTTATGAGCCTGAGAGCCCAAGATGGTGTCTGAGTGAAACACCTCTCCTCAGGCACTGTGAGCTCAAATCAAATCTGCCATAAAAGCAGCTTCTTGACGGAAGAAAAAACAACAACAACAACAAAAAAAAAAAAAACACAAAAAAGTGAACAAAAGCAACAAAAATTGAACTACAGCTAAAGAGACCCCAGAAAGCTGACCAGGGAGAGCAAAGGAGCCCATCTGAAGGGAAGTGGCACCTCGTCTTGGAGTGGAGGGGGCCATTAAGCCGGCCGCCGTCACGGGGATCTATTAACACTGAGATAGCTAACGACCTCCAGCGTACCCAGTGACCAGATGTGGAGTAAGAGACTACAGAACTCTACATCCTAACCAGGGGGCATATCCCTGCACCTTCCACAGTGACTGGAACACATGGTATGACCAGCTCAAGCTCTCAAGGGGCCACCCCAGCTCACGTCTTCCTGTAGGGCCTGAGCAGCATTCAACTACACTGCAGAGCTTGAATCAAAACTGATGCAACTGTAGCTTCTTGACAGAAGGAAAGAAAAGCAAGGCAGCAAAAAGAAAAAAAAAATGTGAACAAAGCAACAAAAGAAGCTTAACAGAACCCAGGGAGAACAAAGGAACCAGCATACAGGGGGCAGTGGCATGCACTGCAAACCGGCAGCCATCATTTTGCCAGCCACCATTTTGCTAGCTGCCCAGGGCAGGGTCTATTAGCACCAAGACCTCCAATGACTTCCTGCACACCCAGCAACCAGAAGTGGAGTAAGCAACTATGGAACTCCACACCCTAATCAGGTGACATATTCCCACAGGAACAACAGCTATCAAGAACACTTGAGACAACCATCTTAAGTCTGCAGCGAGGACATCCTAGATCACCCCTCCCACCAGAGCCAAAACAACTGGGATCTATAAGTTAAATTGCACCCCAGGGGTGTGGGGGCCCCTATACAAAGGACAGACTCAGTCAGACTCAGTCCTTCTAGTGATTGGATAGGAGCAGAAGTGCGGGAGGGACCCAGTACACACAGGGCATAGAGACCTTCCAGGCACCCTGGAAAATGCCCGAATGTAGATTGCACTCCAATCTTTTAAACAATGTTATCAAAGAAGTAATATCACAGAATTTTCCAAACATAGAAAGAGAAGTTGACACACAGGTACAGGAAACATATAGAACTCCTTCAAGACAAGACCAAAGAAGAGGTTCACCACCCCACATAATAATCAAGTTGACTAATGTAGAGGTTAAGGAGAGAATTCTAAAGGCGACAAAGGTAAAAGGCCAAGTGATATTTAGAGGCAAACTAATCAGAATCACTCCAGACCTCCCAAATAAAGTCATGAAAGCCAGCAGGGGCTGGAGTAACATATTCCAAACTCTGAAAGAAAATAACTTGCAGCCAAGATTCTCTTACCCAGCAAAACTCTCTCTCAAAATTGACAGGGACATAAAAACCTTCCATGACAAACAGAAACTGAAATAATTTATGTCTTCCAAACCAGCGCTAGAGAAAATATTCAAAGAGATTAATTACAAAGAAGAACTAACAAGTAAACATCAGAACCAGAGAAACAATAATTTCCAACAAGCAAAGAAGAATAAACACTATCGAAAACAGAAGTCAAAACTCAAAATGTTAGGCATTAAAAATCATCTTTCAATAATCAAACTGAATAAAAATGGTCTCAACACCCCAATAAAAAGGCACAAGGTGGTAAAATGGATCAAAACCTAGAATCCATCTATATGTTGCCTGCAAGAATCACATCTTACAAGCAAAGATTCCCACAAACTAAAGGTGAAGGGCTGGAGTAAGGTAATCCATGCCAATGGATATCAAAGACAAACAGGAGTGCAACCATGATATCAGATAAATCAGACTTCAAGCCTTAGCTTATCAGAAGAGACACAGTAGGTCATTTTTTACTAGTAAAAGGAACAATCTATCAAGAGGAAATAACAAATTTCAATATCTATGCTCCAAACATAGGTGCAGCCACTTTCATAAAACAAACTCTGCATGATATAAAGACACACAGAGATCCCAATACACGAATATTGGGAGACTTCAATACACCTCTCACATCACTAGACCAATCTTCTAATAAAAAGATAAGTAAAGATGCCTCAGACCAAAAGAATACCATAAACCAAATGGACCTATTAGTCACATATAGACTCTTTCTCCCAACTACAACTGAATTCAAATTACTCTCAGCTGCACATGGAACCTTCTCCAAAGTAGAACACATTCTGGGCCACAAAGAGCACTGGTAAATTCAAAAAATATAATTCCCTGCATTTTTTTCAGACCACAATGGAGTGAAACTCTAAATCAACTCTAAGAAGACCCAGAATAACCATGTAAACACATGGAGACTGAACACCACACTGCTGAATGAGGACTGGGTCATAGAAAAAGGAGAGAAATTAAAAAAATACTAGAAACCAATGAAAACAGAGACACAACATATCAAAACCTCTGGGACACTTGGAAGGCAGTACGAAGAGGAAAAGTTATAGCACTGAGTGCTCACATAAGAAAAGAAAATCATGAATTAAACAACCTAATGACACAGCTCAAAGCACTCGAAAAACAAGAATAGTCTAAACCCAAAGCTAGTAGAAGACAGGAAATTATGAAAATCAGAGCAGAAATTAATGAAGTACAGAATAAAAAAACAATACAGAAAATCAACAAAACCAAAAGCCAGTTTTCTTGAAAAAATAAACAAGATAGATAAACCATTGGCCAAGCTAACTAAAAGAAAGAGAGGATCAACCCAAATTACCAAAATAAGAGATGAAAAAGGGGCTATTACCACCGACAGTATGGAAATACAGAGGATCATTAGGAACTATTTTGAAAAGCTATACTCCAACAAAATAGAAAATCTAGAAGAAACTGAAAAAATTCTAGACACATATAACCTTCCTAAATAGAGTCAAGAAGATATAGAAAACTTAAACCGACAACTAACAATCAAAGAGATAGAAACAGCAATAGAGTTTACCATTAAACAAAAGCCCAGGGCCAGATGGTTTTCCAAGTGAATTTTATAAAACATTTATAGAAGAGCTAATCCAAATACACCTCAAACTATCCCATGAAATAGAAAGAAATTGGACTCTCCAAAACACATTCTATGAAGCCAACATCACAATAATACCAAAGCCAAATAAAGACAGCTTAAGGAAAGAAAACTATAGCCCTATATCACTGATGAAATTAGATGCAAAACTGCTAAACAAAATACTAGCAACGCTCATTCAAAACCACAGCAAGAAAGTTATACACCATGACCAGATCGGGTTCATCCAGAGGATGCAAGGCTGGTTCAACATATGAAAAACAATCCATGTAATTCACCACATAAACAAAATCAAAGACAAAAATCACAGGATAATCTCAATTGATGCTCAAAAAAGCATTTGAGAAGATCCAACACCAGTTCATGCTAAAAGCTAAAAGCGCTGCAGAGAATAAGAATAGAAGGAATATACCGCAACACCATAGAGGCAATATACAATAGTCCCACAGCCAATATCATACTAAAGGGAGAAAAACTGAAACAGTTCCCACTAAAAACAGGAACAAGACAAGGATGTCCATTATCACCTCTTCTGTTCAATATAGTACTTGAGACTCTAGCCAGAGCAATAAGGCAAGAGAAGGAAATCAAAGGAGTAAAAATAGGGAAAGAAGAACTAAAACTATTCCTTTTTGCAAATGACATGATACTATATTTAGAAGACCCAACAAAGTCAGCCAAAAAACTTATAGAACTGATCAACAAATTCAGCAGTTTCTGGATACAAAATCAATCTTAAAAAATCAGGAGCTTTCCTGTATGCCAACCATAAATCCACTGAAAATGAAATCCAGAAAACAATTCTGCTCACAATAGCACCCCCAAAAATAAAATACTTAGGGATAAACCTGACCAAGGAGGTAAAAGACCTCTATAAGAAAAACTATAAAAAGTTGAAAAAAGAAATTGATGAAGAACATAGAAGATGGGAAAATCTACCATGCTCTTGGATAAGCAGAATAAATATCATCAAAATGGCCATCCTCCCAAAAGTGATCTATAGATTCAATGCAATACCCATGAAATGAACAAGGTCACTCCTCACAGACATAGAAAAATCAGTCCTTAAATTCATTTGAAACAACAAAAAGCCCAGGATAGCCACTCATTCTTAGCAACAAGAACCATGCAGGAGGTATCACAAAACCTAACTTCAAACTCTACTACAAAACCACAGTAATAAAAACAGTATGGTATTGGCACAAAAACAGACACATAGACCAATGGAGCAGAATAGAAGATTCAGAAACAGAGCCACGTGCTTACAGTCAATTAATTTTTGACAAAGGAGCCAAAAACATACACTGGAAAAAAGATAGCCTCCTTAACAAATGGTGTTGGCAAAACTGGTTAACCATATGCAGGGAAATAGAAATAAACTGCACTTTCTCACCCTGCACAAGAGTCAATTCCAGGTGGATCAAAGACCTGGAAGTCAGGCCAGAGACTTTGCAACTACTTGATGAGGGCATAGGCCCAACATTTTAACACATAGGCACAGGTAGAAACTTTCTCAACAAGACCCCAAAAGCACAAGCAACTCAAAGGAATATCAATACATGGGATTGCATTAAACTGAAGAGCTTCTGCACAGCAAAGGAAACTATCAAGAACCTCAACAGAGAGCCCGCAGAGTGGGAGAAAAATTTTGCCAGCTATTCTTCTGATAGAGGACTAATATCTAGGATATACAGAGAACTCAAGAAAATCACAGCTAAGAAAACAAATAACCCAATCAAAAAATGGGCAAATGATCTAAATAGACACTTTACAAAAGAAGACATACAAATGACCAATAAGTGTATGAGGAGATGTTCAACATCATTAGCAGTTAGAGAGATGCAAATCAAAACTACCTTGAGATTTCCCCTAACCACAATCAGAATGGCAATCATCAAGCACACAAACAACAACAAATGCTGGCGAGGTTGTGGAGAAGTGGGCACCCTAATACATTGCTGGTGGGACTACAAATTCGTGCAACCACTTTGGAAAACAATATGGAGTATCTTCAGTCAAATGGGAATGAACCTACCATATGATCCAGCAATACCACTCCGTGTATCTACTCAAAAGAATGGAAACCAAACTATCAGACTGATGCATGTGTATCTATGTTTGTAGCTGCACAATTCACAATAGCCAAACTATGGAAGCAGCCAAGATGTCCATCGACAGATAAATGGATTACAAAAGTATGGGATATGTACACAATGGAATTTTACTCAGCCATAAAGAAGAACAAAATCATGTTATTTGCAGGGAAATCGATGCAACTGGAAAACATTATGTTAAGTGAGATTAGTCAGTCACAAAAAGTAAAAAATCATATGCTCTCCCTAATATGTGGAAGCTAGGGAGAATAGGGGATATAAGATGGACTCGAGAGGAAGGAGAAACCTTAGATGAGCAAAGAATTTGACTTAATAGAAGGTGATGGAAGGGGGGGGGGGACACCATAATGCACATGATGTACTTTCATGAATGTATCAAAGTCAATCACTAAACTGAATTTGAAAAGAACGGAGAGTGAGGGAGTGGAGTGGAAATTGGGGAAGGGTTAAATGAGAAATGTATGCATGTGTGCCTTTTTCAGCTTGTACCTAACAAAGATGTATGATTACAGTGCACCAATTTAAAAAATAAAAGATATTTTATTTTGTACAAATAATATGTGTCATAACAGAAGTACTTATTAGACATCCAAGAATTAGGATCTTGATGTTGTAGTAATGTTGAAGATTATAAAAATCTTATTGGCCTTTTTTTTTTAACTTAAAGTGTTTTTTGTTTCGTCAGCTAACTCAATTCAGAGTTTGAGCCCTAATGATCATGAATTCTTTTCAACTTATTCCAACAAATCCTTACCAAATTTTTAAATTCAATGCATTATGCTAGGTTCTGAGAAAGATGAAGAAGTCATTATCTTAAATGCTTCTTCTTTCTATAAAAACAAAATAAGTCTATTGTAACAGGTTGTTCAGAGCATAACGCTCTACTTTGTCTGATTTCACATCTGAACTCTGCCATTTAACTATTAAACTATGAACAAATAAGTTTATATCTCTTTTATTACAATGCTTTTGTTCAAAAAATGAGAGCAATGATACCTTTCTAAAAATGTTAGGATTACTATAGATAATACCACTAAAGCCCCTAATATATGTTAAATTATTTATTATTGTCATCATTGTTATTGACTTTTTACATTTAGTCTTCATGCTAGTTTTTAGTGTGTGATGTTCAGCAGACAAATGTATCATTCAATGTAGTATTTCTAAAATAAATAATTGAAAATACAATATTTAGTTAACATGGATTCTTGGGACACTTGGGGAACCTCAGCTGGCTGTCTCACAAAAGACTCACACTCAGTGTAGACAAACAGGAGTTACTGATTGGCTGCAGTCCTCTGTTTTCTCCAGGCCCAAACTCCACAGGGCCAGAGACTAATGATGTTCTGTTCAGAGCCTGCAAACTATGTGTACATATGTGAATACCCCACCATCAATCCTAGTATTCTGTATTAGGAAGGAGGGAAATGGGAAGGCAGGGTAGGGGTGCACCAAGTGTTGTGTGCATGTATGTCACTGTCAACATGATTTACATTATGATGGGAGACCACAATGCACCAATAAAAGCATAATAATAATAATTATTATTAATAATAATAATATAATAATTAATAATAATTATTATTATTATTATTATTAATGTTTTTAAGACTAACACTATAGTACTGCCTAGGTAAATATGCAATAATTTTGGTTCTGGCTTAACACAACACACACACACACACACGCACACACACACACACACACACACACACACACACAACCTGAGAACCAGCACTTTCCAGCAAACTGAGAACCAGCATTTTCTCAGAGGTCCAGTGACATTGACCATATTCTCAAGATTCATGAAAAGCAAATGTCACTTTAGAATTTACAATGAAAAACTTAACTTTCATATAGGCTGGGAAAAGATTTTGAGAAGTTGGATATAACTGAGTAGCAAGACTAGTAAAAACTATATTTGAAAATGCGAGATTTTCATAATTACAAATTTAAATAGTTCCTCATTTAAGAAAGTTATTATTTTGTCAATGACGTGGAATAGTGAGTATCTATAGTCTAAAGTCCGTTTTCTTCTAGACTGTGATTCAGATTCAGTAGACACTGCCATTATTTGCTTCAGTCTCTCAGTTCTCCATAATATCCCTTAGCCAATTCTGTCTCTTACTGCAGTCTTTTCTTTAGACTTTCAAATGAGTACAGTTAAGATATAAATAGAAACTCCAAGTCCTGTCACTTTAAATGCCTTAGGGTTTGTCAATAGTTTTTTCACTTACATTACTATGTGTATGATTTTTAAAGCTTAATAATAAACCAGAAAGAGTCCTTTTTTTGCTATTACTTGGTAGTTTGCATGCAGGAACAACATTGGCCATAGATGATAAGTCTGTAAAGAGTGAAAGACTTTCCCTTAAAAAATAAAATAAAAAATAAAAACACAGGAAAGACTTCCTCCCATTTAGTTTTTTCAATTTGTAAATTTCAAAAAAACATTTTAATGGTATATAATAAAAAAGCCAATGAATATCTGAAATTATTAGAAACATATTCTATATTTTCATTATTTTACAACATGGTTGTTTACCTTTTGCCTTCAGAAAAAAGTAGGATAATGCTCATGGAAAGGCAATTTTAATGAAGGATTCACTAAAATTTAAAAACTATGAACTTTGATATTAAGTAGTCTCCAGAATGATTTATAATTAGCTCTATGTTATCCATTTTGTATATTAGATAGAGGAAAATTTTTCTGTGTTTGACTCTATATAAAAAACACACACAAGCTGGGCATGGTGGCGCACGCTTGTAATCCCAGTACTTGGGAGGCTGAGACCAGAGGATCCGGGTTCGTGGCCAGCCTCAGCTATTTAGTGAGGCACTCCACAACTTAGTAAAACCCTGTTTCAAAATAAAGAATAAAAAATAGGGCTGGGGGTGGGCCTTGGAGGTAGAATGCCCCTGAGTTCAGTCCTCAGTACTGCAAACACACACACACACACACACACACACAAATAAAAGATATACAGATTTTTTGGTTCAGTTTAGAGGTCTCATTTAAAATTTACTCTTATTTTAAAAGCCTGTTGATCAGGTTAAATATACTTACATTAATTTAAATACTGCTCAAGTTTTTCTACATATAGAAGTACCTTAACAGAATCTTCATTTTAATATTTATAATCATTTTATTTGAGGATGAAAAAACAACCAGCCATCTGGGCAAGATCCTAATCTATACCAGGATATTGATCCTATTGATCCTACACAGTGTCCCATATTCTTCTATATATTTTTCTTACTATTAAAGTAATTAAAATTTATTCAAAAATGAAAATTGTATTGTCAGGCAAAATATTCTAAACTATTAGCAACTCTAAATATTAGGAGAACTAATTTGTTACAATATGTTCAGTTTTAAATTGAAGTTTGATAAATTAGATTATATGGCCAGTTAGTTTTGGTAATAAGATACTAGTAAATAGCTTGAATAATTATCTCAGTGTAAGAAAAAAGGTAGCTAAAAAAGTCACTGAACATCTTTTAAGTAGCTGAGAGATGCTACAGCATAGTAATTAAACTAATTATTATAATATTAAAAGATAATTTTATTAGCATGTCCTATGTACCAGTAACTCTTCTAAGAATTTTTTCATGTATTAAGCCATTTAATATCACCAATAACCCTATGATAAAATATATTTTAAAAAATCCTTATTTATTCCTGAGGAATCCAAGGCACAGAGTAGTTCTGCAATATGCCCAAGGTTCCCCAGCTACTAAGTTACAGAATACTGATCATGTATCTATGAAGTATGGTTCATGAAACCACATTCTTTTTTTTTGTGTGTGTGTGTGTGTGTGTGTGTGTGTGTGGTACTGGGGATTGAACTCAGGAGTGTTCTACCTTCGAGCTACACCCCCCAGCCCTATTTTTTATTCTTTATTTTTTGAAACCAGGTCTCACTAAGTTGCGGAATGCCTCACTAGGTAGCTGAGGCTGGCTGCAAACCCGGATCCTTGGGTCTCAACCCCATTCTTAATCACTGTGTTATGGCACCTTTTATATCAGTGAAAAATACAGGCATAAGAAAAGAGAAAGAAAGTGATTGGAGGCCTACATTGTGCCAATGCCTAAGATAGGCAATGCCATTTTATTTCCAAATAATACTGATTTCAAGGCTTTAAACTTTTTGCTCACTCACTTATAATGAGGCTTCTAGAAATTTATTATTTTCTATTGTTCTAAAATGTCTTCATCCATAAATGAAGCAATTATACCACATATTCTGGTCTTCTGCTTCTATGCCTACTGATAACCAAACAATCATTTTCTTCCCCCATGATTTTGCCTTTATCTGACTCCAAATATTTTCTTAAGTTTTAATAGATTATAACCATTACATTTTGGGTTTGGAAAACAAAGTGCCATGTGTGTCATTTTTGAGATAAAATACCACTCCTTCATGATGGTATTTAAAATACCATTTGTGCCATATAAGATAAATCAGTTGTCAAAAGTGAAATCTTATATAGAAAATGAGAGCAATTACTACATTTCATCATTCACAATTTGGTTTTGAAGTTTTAGAATTGCCTACATGCTTGGGTCTGACAATATGTTATTGTAAAATCTGACATACAGTAAACATCTTAAAGAGCATAATGCTTTTCATGTTGTATGGTAAATTTCCAATGGTCATTGAATATAATCTAATCACAGAAATTAATGAAAATTACCCACAGGAAGTATAGGTAGATTTTTTACCTCAGAAAAATTTCATATTTAATCTGTTTTTTTTTTTTTTTTTACCATAGGTTTATTTAGGTACACTAACAGTATAATGCTGAGAATGCAATGAAATAATTTAAAAAATATATAAACATCTCATCTTACAAAGCTTATCTCATACCCAACTTCATTAATGCTAAACATTTCTTCATTTAACAAAGTAAATGAAGAAAGAGCATTCTGAGCATTTATTTTCATATGTGTTCTGTACAATAAATATTAGGAGACTTATTCTTAGGAGTTAACATTTTCGCACAAATGCTTTCTTTCCAGTTGTTATGGTTTCAATGCAGAATGTCCCTCCAAAAGCTCATATGCTGAATTCTGGTCTTTAATATATTAAAGTTCATGGCTGGAGAAGGTATGTAACTGAGGGCAGGGCCTTGAGAAGATGTCTGGCCACATTCTCTCTCTCTCTCTGCTTCCAATTGCCATGAGCTGAGCAGCTCTCCTTTGCCATGACTTGCCTCCAGGAGGCTTCTGCCTTGGAGTTAGCTAATCATGGACTGAACCTCTGAAACCAGGAGCCAAATAAGCTTTATCCTCCTCCAGGTTGTTCTTGTGAGGTATTTTGGTCACAATAAGGAAAAAAATCTAACATACCAATTTTCTTTGATTTTTTTTGAATTATAAACATATAGCTAATTGAAATAATTGAATAACAAGCAACAAATACTGAGTTCTGGGCAAAGCATTGAGATGATGTGGATAAAAGAATTCTTTGTTAAAGGGAGAACTAATGTTCTATGTGACATCAAAGTTTCATAAGAAAAATAACTAGCATGAGATATTTAAAAATATTCCATGAAGGAGATAAGGTCATTAAAACATTATAACAGATGTGATAAAGCAGAGCAAATAAAGAATTATTTATACTAGATGATTGCATTTGGGTTGATATTAAGAAATTTGAAGGAAATAAACAGAAACAATTGACTTGATGAATAGTCAGAAGCTGCTCTCAGTTATTGTTCACTTAGAAAATTAATAATTGATATAATCAGGAAGCCAGTCAATATTTGAATCTGCCTGAACTCTATACAACTTATTTGTCAGATCACAACACAGCAAAACACATAAGTCATTTATCTTTCTAGTCATTGCACAAGGACTTCACAGTGATTTATGTGCACAAAAATACTTTCAATAAGCACAAAGGAAGAAGCATGGGAATAATAGAAACAGTAATGTTACAAGTTCTTAGCGATGTATGTACAAAGTGTTCTTGAAGAACAGATGGAAGAGAATTTTAGAAAGGTAAAGGATCCTAGAAGTCTTCACAGTGGAGGAAATATTTACATTTTCTAATAGGATGAAAACAAGATTCTCTGACTGGCCAGGGGAATGAAATTCTCTTTAATCACACCTTGGTCAGTCCACCAGAGATATATTTCAAGTGCAGAAAAAAAAAAGTTTTTTTGAGTTGTAGATTTATGAGATTCAAAGAATAAGTTTTAAGTTCTAGAGTCTTCTGAACAGATGAAATAGTATATTCCACTACTTTCTGAAATTTATTACCTCAGAAAGTACACTGCATTTTAGTTCTATGATTAGTCTTCTTTAAAATAAAGATTCTATAATAAAGTACATTTAATACATGAAAAATATTAAAAGAATAATTGTTCATATTCATTGTAATTGAATCATGAAGCTGTTTCAGATAGTCATAGTTATTACTAATGTGATTTAAAGAAAGAGTTCTGCTTTGGTTGCAAAATTAACCTGTTTAAAAGAGTGCACATAGTCAGAATTTTGTATTATACATTATTATTAACTCAACTAATCTGAATATGTAAGTCATAGTAATATCTTTTGCCCATTGACTGGTAAAAGTAATGTCAAGTGTTTAATATAACATTTTATTCTGTTTTAAATATAGTAGTAGAGTTATTTTTAAATGTTTTATCTTTTTTCATAAATTTTCATTAATCACTAGATTATAGACATTTTTATCATATCAAACTACACTATTAACCCTCATGTGTTCCTTACTCAAAGGTAACACTAAAATATAAGTACACTGACTAAAATTGCTATTGATACTAATTCTGATCATTAATCATTTTAATTGTGTTAACTTTATATATTTGATATATAAATAACATATTACTTACTTATTACTTATATTACTTATTACTTATAAATTACTATACTTCATTTATCATAAGCTTAAGTTCAGAGCTCATTCTTTACTCTTTGAATGTTTCATTAGCATTTTACACTTAACACTTAACCACTACATGGACACACAGTTGAAGCAACTATATAAACAATTATGTATGATCTATTAACTTTGACTCTGGTTTTCATTTGCTGGCTAATGTCATTTAAGTAAGGTTCTGATGCCTATTTGAAATAAATATCATTCTTGCATTTTTAAGGTTATAATTTACATTTTTATTCAAATCCTTACTACCGTTCACAGTAGTTTTTTATATGAGGTACTCATGCTAATCTCTAAGGCTGACAAGGTCATGCCCTTTCCTACCAAAGGCCTGAATTCCTCACAATTTTAGGTTTTAAATTCAGAACAGATATCTTAAAGTTGTGTTTGTGGAATATTTTGTTTCTTCCAAACTCTTCTACTTCTCTCGGTGTGCTATTCATTTATTATTTAGTTCTAGTCTCTTTCAAAAGACTTTGACATTTTATTTCCTCACTACTGCTTTGAAAGAGGTGTTCTTTACCTTCATGTTTCAATAATGCTTCTAACACCTGAACTTTTATTTTGATCTATTCTGCCTTTCGCCATATGTTTGTTTTTTCTTATGAAGCTTCTTAAATTATATATATATGTTGTATGATTTAAGTTAAATCATATATATTATGATGTATATATTATGATATATATCTATATCTATATCTATATCTAATCTATATATAGGTTATGATCTCAGAGAATTTGGTAATACCTTTTTAGAAATAAGGAGTGAACAGGAGCAAATAGTATAAGCTCTGGTGATGTGGTTTACAGTTACAATGTTTCTTTTTCATTGGTAATTTTGGAGCTTCCTTCATAAGTTAATTGCTGTTGTCATTGGCATCATCTCATCTGGTTAACCATTTTCTAAAATAGACACTATAGTTCGAAATTTCTCTTATCAGATATCAATAGAGGACATGAGAATCCAATATGGTAAGATGGTAACACCAAATATGAATTTATGCCAGTATTCTCAGTATTTGGGATGCTGAGACAGGAGGATAGCAGGTTCGAGGACAGCCTCAGCAACTTAGTAAGATCCAGTTTTAAAATAAAAAATAAAATTAGGCTGGGGTGGGGAAGTAGTTTGGAGATAGTAACATCCCTGAGTTCAATGTCTGGCACTAAAACCCCCAAATCTCTCTCTCTCTCTCTCTCTCTCTCTCTCTCTCTCTCTCTCTCTTTCTCTCTTTCACACACACACACACACACACACACACAAATATGCCAGAGATTTAAGCCATGGCAAAAATAAATAAGCCAAGAGACTGTAATCTCTTGGCCTGTGTGGCTTCCATTCCCACCAGTTGTTACTTGGCGTTGTGAAGTTGGTGGTAGCATTGCTTTCGTCAATTCTGGCTCTTCTTTCTAATAGTTTTATCTGAGAGCTTCATGCTATTCTTACTTAACCCATTCATTCTAGCCCTTCTCCAGTGGATAAGTTTATGTGAACATCTACTGCTGTGTTACTTCACTATATTTTCTCTTTAAAAGCCCGGCTTCTTGTCACTTAGAGCAAGTGCTGCCAAAGCAAAGGGGAATGTCTCAGGACAATGGGACAGTTACTGTGTTTGAGTGATAGAGATTCTTAAAGGGAATGGGAACAATAACCAGGTTAATTAAAGACAGCTCTAATAAATGGAAAGTTTGAAGAGAGAAATGATTCTCTAAGTTGCTCTTTGAAAATAAGAACATAATACATTCTCAAATATATGTGAAAACATCAACTTCACACAGTATATAAAGATATATCTTCAAATATGTTATATATCTAATATATATCATATTGTAATTGTTAATTTACTTATTCCTTAAGTATATCTTATTTTCTTATATTGTTTAATAGGGGAAAATAACAAAATTCTAATCTGATTTAAAGCTTATCTTGTTTGAAAATTCAAATGAACCATATGTGTTCCTTCTTTGTTCTGCTCTGAATAAAAGTATTAAATCACTTGGAGAGCTAATCTCCCATTTTACACTCCCTCAGCTCTTTTTTATATGACATTAACAAGCAAAGATAAGTTGGAATTATCTTTTGCCTTTTATGGTCTACATAACAGTGTTATTTGTTGTCCTGGTTCCTGCTCAGGTCTTTGGTGCTTGAAGCTAATGTTTGATCTGGTTTAACTCACAAACTTGTCTTTACTGCCCTCCTCCTTCCACCTAGCCTGTGTTGTACCTTGCCTGTGTTTTGGGCTCCAGAGCTCTGCCGTCTTCCTTGACAAGCTTTGAGCTCCAGCTCTGGTGGTCCTCTCTACACTAGATATGGAGCCAGTTCCTCCTCAGCTTTAGCAATTTCTTTGTCACACATCTCAGACAATTGTTTGACTATATTTAGGAATATATTACATCTCATGAGCAATTAAAGAGAAAAGGTCAAGCTCTAAACTTCTCCTGTTCACACTTCTAATGCTTCTCTCAAAGATTACCTAAAGAAGTCGTAGTAATCTCTCCTGCTGGAGACACAAATGGGGTTGGGAAGGTATAAAAATTTCTTTCTGCATTAATGCCACTCACTACAACATTGTTTTTTAAAGGTAATGTCAAAAGAATAGAAATTTGGTTGAGGGATTATGTAACAATCTCCTACTGCCCTTCCTTCCATCTTTCCTGCGATTTTTTTTTTTTTTCTCCTTAACTATTCCCTTTCCTGCAATTCTTGGGACAAAAATGAGCAACACTCTTGGCTTCTTTTTTTGTTTCGGTTATTCCTTCTCAAAACCATGTGACCTAACTTTTCAAGCTTTGCCCTCTTATAATAACAGAATTCAGAAAATTCATTTTTGATGCAGCACTATTAATTGCAAGACTATTTCCATTTAAATCTCTTTTCTAACAGTCTAATTCTCCTCCTCTATGGCAAACAAGTCCTTCAGGTCAACCAATTTGAAGATCATAAACTCAAAAAGGCAAAGGAGACAAAACCCATAATCACTTTCAAAAGGAAGGCTCGCATTAACCAAGGGGATGGGTAGGCTTATGACATAGATTGCGTTGATGGTTTCATAGATGTTACTTCATTCTAGATTTAGTTTATATTCCCTCAAGACTCATGAGACTAAAAGCTTGGTCGTAGGGTTGTGATATTGGGAGGTGGTGGATCCTTTAAGAGGTGAGCTTACTTTATCAGTCTCACTTTTTAATGCTATATCAAACTATTCAATTAATGTTCAACTGTTAGAATGCTTTGTTTATAGTCTACTTGCTTTATTTTTATCAATATTACATAATTATTTATCACATAGCAACAGTCAATATAGATTATATTAAACTAAAACAAAATAAGTGAAATTATAATTTTTATATGTTTTGTTCTCTCTCTGTATATATATTTCAGTCATGCCTATGTAAATGGAATATATATATATATACATATATATATAGTTTTATTTTCAGATAGTCATGCCTATATAAATGTCAAGCTTTATTTATTCTTCAATCAGAACACAAGATACAAACTTATTACCAAATGAACTATGAATGTTGGCAGGAGATCAATATTGCTAACTTTAAAATAAATCATAAAATCAAGTTGAATGAGCTATTTCTTTTAACTAACAAAATGACATTAGGTACTCCATTTTTATGTCTGTTCTTATAAGGATTAGAGCAGAAATAAAATGGATTGAGCACTTTGACTATAAATATTAGGAAATACTCATAGCAGCACTTCTAACATAGTATATTCAAATGTTGACCTGCCATATTCATTGCCAAGTGGAAAGCACTCTATGAATCACTTTAAAAAAAAAAAGTCATCTTCCTTGGAAGGAAGGAAAAAAAGGAAGGGAGGGAGGGAGGGATGGGGGGGAGGGAAAGGAAAGAAGGAAGCAGAAACAAAGAAAGACACAGACTTCAATTTACTTCTTTACATTTCATCTGGGCTTTTAAGTCAGTCTGCTTTTGAAGATGGATTTGTCTGGTGTTTTCCCCTGAGTACAGACTTAAAACAAAACAGAAAAACACTCACATATTGTTTTCACACACTCTGTTTTTTTTCAGATTTTCAAATGATTCTGAAAGGAAAACAAAATTTTAAATGTGCCATCACAGCCATAAATTTTTCTTTTAAAGAAAAAGAAGAAGAAGAAGACCTAGAATGTCTGCCAAGTTATTCCAGTGAATATTTATTGGACTTTTAGTATGTTTTTATACTAGGTCCTGGATATAGGTGTATACACACACACACACACACACACACACACACACACACTCTACTATTTACCACTTTTTACTTCAGGCACTTTAGTATTAGAATGTAGGTTTCAAAAGGTAGTTCAACATGTGGAAAAATAATAAAACTTATGAAGTCATTTTCAAAAATCACCTTGTAAAAATTTATTAGAATTAAGGACAAATTATCAGGACTTATTTGTAGAGAGAAAAACATTTAAGGAAAAAAAACATACTATTCACATCAAATCAACACTAATACATATCTCAGGCTAGACCCTAAACCCTTGTTTCTGAAATTTGTTTTCTTTTCTTTTTTCTATAACTGAGCCCCTCTTCCAGATTTTGTAGTTCCTTTCACCCTATGATTATCTGTTAGGCAATAAATTTCTGCCTAGCTCATCCTTACCTCTGTCTCAGCAAGTTAAAACAAACAACAACAACAACCAAAAAAACACAAGAAAAGATGGATAGAAAAAAGGAAGGAAAATAGAAAATGGTCTTTCATTTTATTAGTTTTATTTTTATTGTAGATTATAATGAAAATTAAAAGTAGATATGTAAACGATAGGTATGTAACTTTTATAAACTGTAAGCTATTTTAGAGCGTGCTTATTTTAATTATTTTTGAGTCACTTGTTTTTTCAAAGTTCTCCTTAGTAACATCCTCCCTCTATTTCTGGGTCCCTATCTCTTCAGTCATTCTTGAAATTCTGTAATGACCTCACGATATTTAACAACCCAATAATTACTATTTTTATGGGCATCAGCTAATCAGAACAGATACCAGCTCTAAACGATCGGATCATCTCTGGTATAATCAGCACCGAAGGAACCAAACAAGTGTTACACACTCCTCCTCAGTTAGGAGTAATAGCACTTCAGAGCCTATCTTTTTGATTAGGAAAAGACCAAACGATCCTCATGCTAGGTATTAGTAATATTTGTATTTTGTTTTAATCTGGACAATTATTTTTATTATTTATTTATTTATTTATTTATTTATTTATTTATTTATTTATTTATTAGTACTAGAGGTTGAACCTAGAGGCATTCTATATTGGAGCTACAATCTCAGCCCTATTTTATTGTTCATTTTTGAAACAGAGTCTTTTTAATTTACTGAGGGATGTTGCTAAGTTCCTGAGGCTGACATTGAACCTGCTATTCTCCTGATTCAGCCTTACAAGTACTGGGATTACAAGCAGGTGCCACCACACCTGGCTGGACAATCCATTTTTCATATCCATGGATCTTATTAAGCCAGATTTATTATCATAACTGCATGTCAAGAATGTTAGAACAGAAGAAGTGTTATAAGCCTGAAGGCCTATTTTACTGTGCAAAGTTTTAGCTTTAGTCCTAAAAAGTATTAAACTAGTAGTATTGACAATCTAATGCTAAACTTGTCATAAATTTATTTGCTTAACTGGTACTTTTAAGGACAACATTTTTCTAAAAGCAGGAAGGTCAATATCTTTGGCTTTAAGAAATATTTGATTTAGAAACAGGTTACATTCCCATGAAATATCTATAATAGTTTAGAAAATCTCCACTATTTTGTGAAATGATCTAATCCTTTTAAGGTTAGAAGATTCATTTGCTAAACTTTTCAAGATTAAAGCAAGCTACAAACTGTGTAAACTCTGAGGTTACCAGCCAGCTATCTCAGTGCTATGTTTGTCTTAAAACATATGTGATACAATTTCAAATCACCTGAAGGAAAAACAAAAAGAAAATATATTTTTCTTAGGAACTGGAAACAATACTGAAGAATACTGAAGAAGTTGTAGAATCA
Organism: Graphiurus murinus; assembly: GCA_004027655.1. Taxonomy (NCBI): domain Eukaryota; kingdom Metazoa; phylum Chordata; class Mammalia; order Rodentia; family Gliridae; genus Graphiurus; species Graphiurus murinus. Next base: position 34,191 of record PVLC010011177.1, read on the forward strand.
AGAGGAAAAATAAACAGTAGAATCAAAGTTCCTGAGCCTGAGGCTGGGATTCAGTGTCATCAGGAGTCTGTCTCTTACCTCTGCACATTTTTACAGGCTATCAGTTAGTGGATAAGCTTCTCCATATTACAAGAAAAGATGACTAGTGAAAACCCTAAGATTTTGAACTTATGAGAAGATATGAATCTTTCCATCTACATTCCATTAAAAAAAGTATGGGAAGGATTCCAAGTGACCAAGCCTGAACTACTTGTGTGTCCCTACAGTGGGGTGAAACAGACAGAAATACATGAAGTAAGAGATAGGTTTTCTGGAGCTGGGGGTGTGGCTCTATGGTAGAGTGCTTGCCTAGCATATGTGAGTTCAATCTCCAAGAAAGAATTTCTGAGGTAGGAGCAGGTTCTGAAAAGAAGAAATGATATTTAAAAAGTGTGCTGGGCACTTGTATGTATAACCATCAGGTGCCTACAGACATACTCACATGCAGAAGTGAGATGATCCAACCATTCCAAGGTTAGAAGATTCATTTACTGACCTTGTTAACATGATTAGCTCACTCTCAAGTCTCTTATACAAAACTGTTTCCAGTGTGGACTGCATGTCAGATGGAGAGTGAGTGGCATCATGCAATGCCAGGCTACAGAGTGGTGAACTGGCACAGGGACCCTGTGGAACAGCATCTGGAATACATTCTTTTGTTGGTTTTTTATAGATTGGCAGAAGCAGTGCAAATCTCCATTGTTCAGAGGAAAAAATCAATAGGAATATACAAAAGTAGATTTTATTCCATACTAGTTATTGAAAGAATAATTTTAGTTAGCCAGAAATGATAGTTGTTTGAGTTTTGCCTTTCAGTAAAAATAAGTTTGACAGTAGCTTGAGTTTTACCTTTTAGTAAGAAGATAAGTCTCCAAATAAGTTGCGGTAAGCCTCACACTGGCACCTTTGCAGAGTCAGATAAGTTGAGAGTTACCGGCCTCACCCTGGGAATAGATCTGAGTAAGCAATACTCCCCCTTCCTGATAAGCCCCCGGAGAAGACCAGGCCCATAAAGCTGGTAGGAGAGGACAGAAGGCCAAGCAAAGACCGGATGGCCCAGAGAAATGATTAACAACTTGACCCGGGCAGGAGGAGAAACAGAACATACCATAGATAAGACATGGAAACTATTTGATGAAGGTTTAAACTCCATAAGTTTGCTGTGTTCATAAATTAAAATAATCCAATTATATGCATGCATACTTCCCCTCCCTTGAATATGCCCAATCATGTATGTGTATACTTCTCCTCCCTTAAATGTACTCAAACTTAAGTGACTATGCATTTTCAGAGTATAAAAGAGGCCTAAACTTCTTGCTCGGTACTCAGCTCCTCTGAGTTGGGTCCCAGTGCTGGTTTCTGAGCTAAATAAAACCTCTTGTGGTTACATCAAGACGCATCTCCTGCGTGTGATTGGGTCATCACACGTCCTAGGACAGAGGAGAGGCTGCAGAAGACCGGTCGGGTCTTTCATTATAAAATAATACCAGGTGTGTACTAGTTATGAATGTCTGAGTATATGAGATTGCAGGTTTCTATGTTGGAATCCTTCATTCATTGACTGTGTTTGGGGAATTCTGGGCTCTTCCCTAGGTGGAGGGGTTTATCTAATGAAAACATATATCCTACTCTCTCAGTGAAAGGGCAAGCTTTTTATCTTTAATTCAACACCATACACAGTAATAGTAATGCATATAATCTTATAAGGAGTGCAAAAATCAAGTCTCTATCTTACAAGAACTTACAATCTCATTTGAAAGCCTTTTAAAAATACTTTTATTGGTGCAAAGTATTTATACATCCAGTGAGTTTCAAAGCGATACAAATATACATGCACACAGCACTTGGTATATTTCTCTCCACATTCCACCCTGCTCCCCCTCCCCCCTCCCCATACTCGTTAGCGATTGGCAGTGAAACCTTCATATATAAGCATAACACTATTTGAGTTTCGTCTTTTGACAGTCTTTTGGCTCTCACTCAGCCCCCAAACATATAAATAAATTATATTGCAGGGTGGCAGAATGTGTAGGAGGCAGTACTGAAAAGTTAACCACTGTGTGTGTGTGTGTGTGTGTGTGTGTGTGTGTGTGTGTGTGTGTGTAAGGACTTTATGGGGTAAGTTTTAAAAGAAAAAAGGGGATACTTGAGGGATATTCTAAATAATTTCTGAATATTTACCCCTCTCAAGCCTGTCTGGCAAATCTCTACTTAATAGAACTTAAGGATGAGATAGAGGAAAAGCCTGTAATGAGAGTTGAATGTTAGAAAAAAGCTGAGTGAAGGGCTGAGAAACTGAAGTTTCAGAGGCTGACAAGAATTTGGAAATGTGAGTTAAAAGTGTAGGCTGCAGAAACAACCACTAATATGTGAAGTAGATTTCAGGAATCTGAAGTCCAGAAGAACAAACAGACTGAGAGAGTCGAGCAGGGCCTGGCAGGTCCAGATGAAAGTCTCAACAGAAGCTGTAAGCCGGGATTGCCTTTGATGTGGCTCAGAGCTGTGGGGTCAGGGGTCATGTTCTAAGGGACAGTGGTGGACTCACTATGAAGTGCATGTGTCCACAACAGAAAACCCACTGCTCTTTGACACGGGTATGAAAAACAAGGATCATATTTATTGCCCTGCCTTTTCCTATAATGTTTAATTATTCTATGTTAAAAGTAAAAGGTATTATAGACTTTTAAAGCAGAACTTAAATGAGAATGAAAATGTACTAAGCAGATATATATATATATATATATATATATATATATATATATATATATATATATACATATATATAATTTAGGGAAGCATATCACATAATCTGTGTAGCAGCAGATTCAGTTTTTTATGAAAATAGAAAATATATAAGGCATGTGTATGTGTATGTGAACATTGAAGTGTTACGTGGGAGGATGGATTGGGGCATAGAATGAGGGAATGATATAAAGAAGACATGTTCAGATAATAGGATTACAGTCTACTGAAGTTTTTAATGATGGATTAGGGCCAAGTGTATCACAAGTGCTCTTTGTAGAACTTAATTTAGAAAAAATATTTCTCAAGGAAGTAAAAGAATTCGCAAGGGATCCAGTGTTGAAATATAACATCACACTTTTATTAACTAGAACAAATATTCCAACCTGACACTTTTTATTGATGTAGTCCAGACAAAACCATGAAGCAAATAAAACCATATCTAAACATCATCCTCTTCTGTAAGTGCTGGCTTCTTATAAATGTCACATTTACCTGTTTGAGGTGCTATCAGCTGGCACGTGCCTATACAGGTGTCAGCAGGTTTGGTGTCTGGAAAGGGTGTACTTCATCGCTCCTTCTCATTGTGTCTTTACACGGTGTAGGGGAAAATGAACTCCTTTGGACCTAGTTTTTTAGAAAAAATTCCATTCACCCCTCATGACCTAATCATTGCCCCAAAGCTCCACCTCCTCATATCACCACCTCAGATGTTAGGATTTCAGCATGCAAATTTGTGAGGGCACAAAAATTCATACCATAGCAACTACTTTGAGTGATTTGTGCTTCATTTTGCTTTAGTATTTGCCTTTGATGAAAGGAAGTTTTGTTTTATATTTAATTCCTGTATTGTGGTATTAAATTGCAAAAAACGTTTTACCCCGTTTGAGAATCCTGCAATTTTTATATAATCCCAGTTACCCAGATACATTGCATTTTTCCCCAACAGTAAAACTAGATGGGTACTTTTGTACTGACCTAAGACTTAATTGGGCCACATGTAGGGTAGGTACTCTCAAGAGCTATTGTGGAATTTTCTTACATCCATCCAACCTATGACAGGGTTACCTGGAGGGACAATGAGATGGAAAAAGAAAAATACAGGTGAGTGAGACAGAGAGTTCATGGGCAGAGGTTAAGTCATAAGTGGCTCAGTATTTAGTGTATCAATCTTGTCAAGAAAACTCAGGTGAAAGGCGTCCAATTCCACTACCATTCTGCTCATATTAAGAGCACTTCTAGCACTTTCCTCTTTCTTTTCTTACCTCATTGAGTTTTCCACACTATAAGTCACAAATACAGAAATACATGTACATTTAGAACATATAAGTATATATGAAACAAATTCATGTGTGTGTTTGTGAGAGACAGATACAGAATCTTTTAACCAGCCTCTTCCTAAAAGGCTAGTTGGATTAGGTGATTCTCCATTTCTTCTACCAAACATACCATCAAAGACACACCTCAAGCTGAAGACACATGGTCTGCAAACTACTCTTCAGTATATTAACAGACCTGGGTAATTCTACTAGTTCAGTTTTATGTTTAACAGGACTTACTTGTGTTTTCCTCCAAAACTTTTTTGTTGTTGTTGTTGTTTTTGTGGCACTGTAAATTGAACTTAAGGGCAATCTACCTTCAAACTACACCCCTAGTCCTATTTTTTTATTCTTTATTTTGAAACAGGGTCTCATTAAGTTGTGGAGAGCCTCACTAAGTAGTTGAGGCTGGCCATGAACTGAACTTGGATCCTCTGGTCTCAGCCTCCCAAGTACTGGAATTACAAGCGTGTGCCACCACGCCTGACTCCTTCAAAACTTTTATGTCCATAATATTTGTAATTACATGGTGTATTTAATGAAATACATACAAATCAATATATACTGTTATATTTTCAATATTATTATAAAGTATAATGCAAAGAGTTGTTTCCATGAAAACCAAGTGGAATGTCTTGAGAAAACATAGAAGGAAATTCTTCTGAAAGAAGTTGCTATTGAATGATGTAAAGAAGAAAAGTGACTGAAGCTGGGATACAAAAATTTTAATTTAATTCTTCTTATGTGTCTTCATATATATTTTGAAATTTATGCCTTGCCATATAGAAAACAAAATATGAAATTTAGATCACGCATTAAGGATATGATATTTTATATAAGAAGATGAGATATGAAAGCAAAATATATGTATTGAAAAAGGTTTTCTTTCACTTAAAATGTTTAATAATAATGTACTTAATAAAAAGAATAGTTAAAGGTCTTCTGAGAAAATAAAATGAATAAAAATACATCATATTCTCAATTATCCATTCAGTGCTGTTATTATTACCTAACCAACCTTCTATACCTGTGAAGTTTTTCAAGTCATTGCTTATCTCAGAATAGCTTTCAGTTATGAAGACATAAATTTCAAAATGGTCACATAGAAAAATTTTAAACAGTGATATTCATAACTTAAAAAAGTAAATTTTAGACTAAATCTGATTATCTAGAAACTTAGATTTAACATTTGAATATATTAATAATTGTATCTATGCTTGTATGTCAATGTAATTTTCAAAATGTATGTGTATGTGTGTGTGTATCTGTATGTATGTGTATCTGTGTGTGTATGTGTGTGTGTGTGTGTGTATAAATGTATGTATATATAAGCTCTTTAGCTTGGCCTGTCTGGTGCTGCATAATCTGGATTTTTTTCATCATTTCAACTTTATTGTGAGTAATTTCCCCTGCTCCTTCGCTCCAATTGTTGTACACTGAAAGTTTGTGCCCCCCCTCCCCCAAAATGTATGTGCCTTAACCCTCAGTTCGATGGTATTTTGAGGAGGGACTTTTGAGAGGTGATCAGGTCATGTGATTGTTCTGGATGGTGTTCGTGCCCTTATACAGGAGGTCTCAGAGAGCTTCCTTGTCTTTTTCCATCATGAAATATAACAGTGACAAGATGGTTGTCTATGAACAAGGGAGTTGGCCCTCACCAGACACTTGATCTTCTCAGTCTCCAAAATTGTTAAAATGTGTTTTGTTTAGAAGCCACACAGTCTGTGGTATTTTGTGATAGCTGCCCAAATAGACTAAGACAGCAACTTTCATTAAAGTCCTCAAGCAACAAACTCATTCTGGCCTCAGTTTCTCTGTTTTTGCTCTTCCTGCAATATTCTTGCCCACTCTTTTTGCATTATTATCATCTTATTCTTCAAGGATCCGTTGAGAGGTTATTACTTCAGATGCCTCTTCTGCTTGAGTTGTGTGTGTGTGTGTGTGTGTGTGTGTGTGTGTGTGTGTGTGTTAGTTACTAGGATTGAACCTGGGGCATTCTACCACTAATCTACAACCTCAGCCTAATTTTATTATTTTATGTTTTATTTTGCAATAGGATCTTACTGAAATTCTGTGCTGGCCTCCCAGTTATAGGGATTTCAGGTGTGTACCTCAGTGCCCAGATTAAATCATCACTCTTTTTTTGTGTGTGTATGTGTGTGTGTAAATATGATACTAGGTGAACCCAGGAACTTTCTACCTCTGACTATATCTCCAGCCCCTTTTCATTTTTTATTTTGAAACTGAGGCTCACTAAGTTGCTGAGGTGCTCTTTAATTACTGAGGCTAGCCTCAAACCTGTGATCCTCCAGTCTCACCATTAAGACAAGTGGGTCTCTATTTTTGTCCCTTGATTGCTTTTTTACATAGCACTTATATAGATTAGTGATTAAAATTTGCTTATATGTTTGTTTTCTCTTTTTCCTCTTCTACCATATTTAGCTTATATTTTCCATTAGGAGAGAGACAATGTACTCTATTTTGTTTTATTGCCCAGTGCTCAATACATGCTCCATAGATCATTATTAAACTAAAAAAATAAACTTTTTTATACATAATTAGGATTGTTTCAGCTCTGAAAACATATTTTATATGTCTTATCTGTTGCTTCTGTTTTGGTTTTTCTGATGATTTATGAGGTATACTTATCTTTTAAGTTGCTATTTGCTCCTCCATACCTCTCATTTTTTAAATTTATTTATTCTTACACTCCAGCAGTCTAGATATAGTAAAGATGTTCATATACCATCATATGTGTGTATTTTAAGTGTACATGCAATTTTGAGTCCTTTCATTCTATTTTTATTACATTCTTTCTTTGTAGTTCATTATATTACTTTTTAACTTTTTTATGTCATTCTCTAATGTTCATTATGTCTTTCTAGCTTTCTGTCAGCAATTTTAGAGGCCAGCCACATCTTATTCTGTTTATAATTCTGAGAAGTATTTCCAGAGCATTTGTGTTTGTGTCAAACTGAGGTAGCGGTTATTTTCATGACGTTAAATCTTCAATAGTTTACAAAGTGTCTTATTGCTTTACTTGCTATAATTTCTCTGGTGTGCTCTAGTTTTAAGTGTTTTTTGTAATCTACTCATCTCTGAATTAGGAGAAAAATATTAAGATTTGACGTGTTGCTCCTGTTAGTTTCTTCTTGGTCACACTTGAGATAAACAATGTTGTTGATGTATAAAACACAAATGTTTCTCTTTGTCTAGCAGGCTCTATTCCATTGGATCTCTAATGGACTAGGTATGTATTATGTTTTTTTTCTTCCACTTTTTGGTTTTATGATTCCTTCCTTATTTCTTAATGTACTAGGTAAAATTTAAAATCTCTAGAATGCAGTAATATGGTGTTCTTTTTTACTTTATTTATACATACACTTAACAACTTTCAGAACTTGACCAGTTGTGGGCAGCCTGTTCTAGGTACTAATTGTCCTTTACAGAGAAAGATCAGTAGCAGGTCAACTTGTTCATGAGAGAAAATACTTAGGTTATCCTTCTGTGAGTGTCTCAGTTATTTTGAAAAAAACTCATAACTATCTACTTTGAAGTAAAAAACAATATGTAGTGATTCCTTAATGGCAATCTTGAAATTACTAGTGTTTTTAAGAATGCTACATACTTGTGCCAATTACTACAAGTACCTTGAAGAATAAATAGGTAATTATAGAAAACTCCTATGTCTTTAGAGAAAAACCTTAAATGTCAAGATGATGTCTTGTACTCAGACTGTTACTTTCACCTCAATGTGTATAAGTTTCTTGTGTGGGGTGTTTTTTAACTAGTTTCTATTTGTCATTGTCAATAGTAGGAATATTCTGCAGGACATTACAAATGGTGTAATGCATTTTTTTTTCATCTAAGTGGGATAAAATAAAGACAAGAAATCCTTGAAGCATAGAATGTGTAGCTCTCAGGAAGTTGCTGTATTTGCTATATATATTCTATGTATTTCAGTAACCTTAGGTAAAAATAATGTGTACTTGCATTTCAGAACAGAAAGTTATACAATATTTAAAAACAATTGAATTGATTGAAATTATTCTCTAGTGTGCTATTTTATGAATTTTGTTGCTAAACATTGAAAGTGTTGGGCACTTTGAAAATAACTTATTGATTCTAAAATCATGATCTAATGAAGCTTTAAACCAAGTCCTTATTGTCTAACTCTGATGATCTCAGCAGGATCTTGAGAAAGAATTATAAGGCGTTAGCCAAGAAGGGGCTGAAGGGAGGGAAAATGAGGTGAGATGTAATTTCGAAATATAATTAATATTTATTACCTGTCAAGATCTTCATGGTAAGCCTGAGAAGGAAGAAAGGAATGGGAGCTTTGGAAAAACGTGACAGAGGTTTCCATGCCCATAAAGGGGATTCTTCTTTCTCAATTCATTGAAGGCAACATGTATATTACTGTGATATTCCGTTAGCCCTTTGGGCCTTCTTATAAAAATAATAAACTTGTTCCAGTAGTTGGTAGTCTGAGGAAAGGGATTGCAGGTTCAATGCCAGTGAGCAGAAACTAAGAGAGACGCCGCTTTAAAAAAAAAAAAATTAAAAATAGATTTTGGGTGTAGCTCAGAGATATATATAATGCCCCTGGGTTCAATCCCTACACACACACACACACACACACACACACACACAATTTTGAACATTACAGATTTTCAAAATGATAAATGATCCAAAATGGGTCAGTGTACATTGCTGCATCCAGGAACAAAGGCAATGTGAAAACTAAAGAAAATAAATTATATTTCAGTAAGTCTGAGACTATCCCACACTCAACAATGTTTAAAACTGGAATACTTAAAGACAATAATTTTAAACATCTGATTAAATCAAGTGATCCCTGAAAACTGCATGCATATTTGATATGAATATTAAGTGTAAGGTTGGGCATAGGGTTCTATAAATGTCTAAGAGGTTACGCTGGTTCACACTGGTTTTTATTATCATTGTATCTTTACATTCTTACTGTTATATAATGAATTTCTACCTACATTATAAACCCATTATTCTAATTTTAAAAATTTAATAGCTTTAAGAAATTGTTTGATGGTCCTCTACATTCACCAGTGTTTTTATTCATTCTGGGGTCCCTCATTGCTTCTCAAAGAACTTGGTTTCTCACATATTTCTCCTCCAATATAATAAAAAGTCTCTAAACATTTTTATAGTAAAATTGGGAATTTTGGGAGGAACAGTTTTCATATATCTTTATATAATTAATTCAATTTGTAATGCCCCCAGTTTCGAACACTATTTTTGTTAGAATTCTTGATTAAAAGGTATTTTTCACTGGAAGCGGTGGCACCTGCTTGTAATCCCAATACTTGGGAGGCTGAGACAGGAGTATCTCAGGTTTGTGGCCAGCCTCATCTACATAGTGATGCCCTCCACAACTTAGTGAGAACCTTTTTCAAAATAAAGTATAAGAAGTAGGTCTGGGCCTAAAGGATACCATAAATCAAATGGACCTATTAGACACATATAGACTCTTCCACCCAACTACAACTGAATTTACATTTTTCTCAGCTGCTCATGGAACCTTCTCCAAAATAGACCACATTCTCAGCCACAAAGTGAGCACTGGCAAATTCAAAAAATGCAACATAATTCCCTACATCTTCTCAGACCACAATGGAGTGAAACTAGAAATAAACTCCAGGAAGACCCAAAGTAACTGAGTAAGCACATGGAGACTGAACACCACACTGCTGAATGAAGAGTAGGTCATAGAAGAAGTGAGGGGAGAAATTAAAAAATTCCTAGAAACCAACGAAAACAGACACAACATATCAAAACCTCTGGGACACCCTGAAGGCAGTACTAAGAGGGAAATTTATAAAACTGAGTGCCCACATAAGAAGAACAGAAAACCACCAATTAAATAACCTGATGACACAGCTCAAAGCCCTTGAACAACAAGAACAATCTAGCCCAAAAGCCAGGAGAAGACAGAAAATCATGAAAAACGGAGTGGAAATTAATGAATTAGAGAAAAAAAAAAAAAAAACAATACAGAAGATCAACAAAACTAAAAGCTGGTTCCTTGAAAAAATAAACAAGATAGATAAATCATTGGCCAATCTAACCAAAATAAAGAGAGAATCAACCCAAATTACCAAAATAAAAGATGAAAAAGGTGACATTACCACCGACAGTATGGAAATACAGAGGATAGTAAGAAACTATTTTGAAAAACTGTACTCCAACAAAATGGAAGACCTAGAAGAAATTGACAAATTCCTAGACACATACAACCTCCCTAAATTGAGTCAAGAAGATATCGAAAACTTAAACTGACCAATAACAATCAAAGAGATAGAAACAGCAATAAAGAGTTTACCATCAAACAAAGCCCAGGACCAGATGGCTTTCCAAGTGAATTTTATAAAACATTTATAGAAGAGCTAATCCCAATACTCCTCAAGCTATTCCGTAAAATAGAAAGAAATGGGACCCTTCCAAATATATTCTATGAAGCCAACATCACACTAATACCAAAACCAAATAAAGACAGCCCAAGAAAAAAAAACTATAGGCCTATATCATTGATGAACTTAGATGCAAAACTGCTAAACAAGATACTAGCAATTCGCATTCAAAACCACATCAAGAAAATTATACACCATGACCAAGCTGGGTTCATCCCAGGGATGCAAGCCTGGTTCAACATTCGAAAAACAATACACGTAATTTACCACATAAACAGAATCAAAGACAAAAATCACATGATCATCTCAATTGATGCTGAAAAAGCATTTGACAAGATCCAACACCCATTCATGCTAAAAGCACTTCAGAGAATTGGAACAGAAAGAACATACCTCAATATCATAGAGGCAATATACAATAGGCCTACAGCCAACATTATATTAAATGGAGAAAAACTGTTCCCACTAAAGACAGGAAAAAGACAAGGATGTCTATTATCACCTCTTCTGTTTAATATAGTACTGGAGACTCTAGCCAGAGCAATAAGGCAAGAAAAGGAAATCAAAGGGGTAAAAATAGGGAAAGAAGAACTAAAACTATCCCTTTTTGCAAATGACATGATATTGTACGTAGAAGACCTAACAAACTCAACCAAAAAACTTACAGAACTGATCAACAAATTCAGTACGATGTCCAGATACAAAATCAATCTTCAAAAATCAGAAACTTTTCTATATGCCAACCATAAATCAACTGAAAAAGAAATCCAGAAAGCAATTCCACTCACAATAGCACCCCCCAAAATAAAATACTTAGGGATAAACCTAACCAAGGAGGTAAAAGACCTCTATAAGGAAAATTAAAGAAAGATGAAGAAAGAAATCAATGAAGACCTTAGAAAATGGAAGGATCTACCATGCTCTTGGATAGGCAGAATGAATATCATCAAAATGGCCATCCTCCCAAAACTGATCTACAAATTCAATGGAATACCCATGAAATTACCAAGGGCGCTCCTCACAGTCATAGAAAAATCAATTCTTAAATTCATCTGGAAAAACAAAAAGCCTAGGATAGCCAAAGTAGTTCTTAGCAATAAAAATCATGCAGGAAGCATCACAATACCTGACTTCAAACTCTACGACAAAACTGCAGTATTAAAAACAGCATGGTATTGGCACAAAAACAGACACATAGACCAATGGAGCAGAATAGAAGATTCAGAAACAGACCCACAGACTTTCAGTCAACTGATTTTTGACAAGGAACCAAAAGTATACACTGGAAAAAAGGTAGCCTCTTTAACAAATGGTGTTGACAAAACTGGTTAACCATATGCAAGAAAATGGAAATAAACCCCACTTTCTCACCCTGCACAAGAGTCAACTCAAGGTGGATCAAGGACCTGGAAGTCAGACCAGAGACATTGCAACTACTTGAAGAGGGCATAGAACCAACACTTCAACACATAGGCACAGGTAAAAACTTTCTCAACAAGACCCCAAAAGCACAAGCAGCTCAAAGGAAGATCAATACATGGGATTCCATTAAACAGAAGAGCTTCTGCACAGCAAAGGAAACTATTAAGAACCTCAACAGAGAGCCTACAGAGTGGGAGAAAATTTTTGCCAGTTACACTTCAGATAGAGGTCTAATATCTAGGATATACAAAGAACTCAAGAAAATTGCAACTAAGAAAGCAAATAACCCAATCAAAAAGTGGGCAAAGGATCTAAATAGACACTTCACAAAAGAAGAAATACAAATGGCCAATAAATGTATGAGGAAATGTTCCACATCATTGGCAATCAGAGAGATGCAAATCAAAACTACCCTGAGATTTCACCTAACTCCAGTCAGAATGGCAATCATAAAAAACACGAAACGAACAACAACACCTGCTGGTGAGGGTGTGGAGAAGTGGGAACCCTAATGCATTGTTGGTGGGATTGCAAACTTGTGCAACCACTGTGGAAAACATTTTGGAGGACCCTCAGATGAATGGGAGTGAACCTACCATATGACCTAGCAATACCACTACTGGGTATATACCCAAAAGATTGGAAACCAAACTATCAGACTGATGCATGTGTATCTATGTTTATAGTGGCTCAATTCACATTAGCCAAACTATGGAAGCAGCCAAGATGTCCATCCACAGATGAATGGATTACAAAACTACGGGATATGTACACAATGGAATTTTACTCAGTCATAAAGAAGAACAAAATCATGTTATTTGCAGGGAAATGGATGCAACTGGAAAACATTATGTTAAGTGAGATTAGCCAGTCACAAAGTGTAAAGAAGCATATATTCTCCCTAATATGTGGATGCTAGGGAGAAGACGGGGCATAGGAGGGTCTCCAGATGAAAAGGAGAGATCCTAGATAAGCAAGGAAGTTGATTTAATTGTAGTGGATGCATGGGGCAGAGGGACACCCTAAGGCACATGATGTTTGTACACAATCATATCAAGGTCACTCACTGAACTGAACCTGAGGGGAAGGGAGGGTGAGGGAACAGGGTGGGAATTGGGGAAGGGGTCAAATGAGAATTGTGTGCAAATATGTTGTTAACAACTTGTACTTAACAAAGATGTATTCTACAATGCACGAATTACTACAATACAAAATAAACTAAAAAAAGAAATAGGTCTGGGGGTGTAGCTCAGACGTAGAAGGCCATTCCTAGTACCACACATATAAACACACACACACACACACACACAAAAGGTATCTTTCAGCACTTTAAAAGTTTAATTTTATTATCTTCTGTTTTAGACAAAATTTTAAATATTGTTTTATTGAATCTGTTGTATTTTTCTTTCCATTTTGGCTACACTTGAGGATTCTACTTTGCTTATTTTCCAGCTATTTCATTTTCCTGTGCTAGGTATGGTTTTCTCTGCACTTTTTTGCTTAGACAATGGTGAGCTTCTAGGTATATGGGTTTAAATCTTTTGCTAGTAGCTCTTCAAAAATTTCATCTGTCCCATTTTTGGCACTTCATTAACCAATCTGGACTATCTAACAGTATCCTCCAGATCTTGGACATTTTTTAAAATTTTACCTTTTACCATTCTTTGTCCTTTTTTTTATTTCAGCTTGGATAATTTCTACTGATTTGTCCTATAGTTCATTTATTTTCTATACTACATCTAATATGTTTCTATGT
>PVLC010011178.1:0-47964 GCA_004027655.1 Graphiurus murinus
CAATAAAGGTATGAGGAAATGTTCCACATCATTAGCAGTCAGAGAGATGCAAATCAAGACTACCTTGAGATTTCACCTAACTCCAATCAGAATGGCAACTATCAAGAACACAAACAACAACAAATGCTGGCGAGGGTGTGGAGAAGTGGGAACCCTAATACATTGTTGGTGGGATTGCAAATTAGTGCAACCACTTTGGTCTTTTTTAAATTCTTACTGTTCCCAGTTCTTCTTCCCTGTCTCAATAGCTGTTCAGAAAACAGTATGTGTTCCTTTGACTTCCCTGGTTTCTGCAGTCTCATTATAGTTTAAGATGCACAGTCAAAGTTGCAGTAAAGATTCACCATTAAATACTATGCAGCACTGTTGGTGGGAGTACAAATTAGTGCAGCTGCTATGGAGATCAGTGTGGAGATTCCTCAAAAAACTGGGCATACATACACCATATGACCCAGTTATACCACTCCTAGGGATCTTTCCAAGGAACCAAAATCAGAATATTATAGTGATATCTGCATATCCATTTTTATAGCAGCAAAATTCACAATAGCCAAATTATGGAGCCAGTCTGTCCATCAACAGAAAAATGGATTACAAAATTACGGGATATACATAAAATGGAATTCTACTCAGCAATAAAGAAAGATAAAATTATGTCATTTACTGGAAAATGGATGTACCTGGAGAACATTATGTTAAGTGAGATTAGCCAGTCACAGAAAGTGAAAGTGTGCTTTTCTCTCATATGCAGAAGCTAGGGAGTAATTGGGATACAAGAGGGACTTTGGATATTGGATGAGAAACCCAAGTGGAATGAGGGAGGTGGTCCAGGGGAAAATAGGGGTGGAGTACAATTAACAAAGGAGGCACTTCCATTGACATTCTGTATATAAGTGAGAATACCAATGCCATGCTTGATAGCATGTATGACAAAGGGTGGGAAGTGCAGAGTGCGGAGTGGGGAGTGGGGAGGGAGCCAGGAGGAAGCTCTCCAAGTGTCGTGTGCATGTATGACACCATCACTCTGATATGATGTGAGATTACAGCACACTAATACAAATATATAAAAATAAAAAATAAAAGTAGAATTAATTAGACGATTGTAATTCTAATATAATATCTGTGATTAAAACTATCTGATATTCATATAAAGAATAGAATATATTCTAATATAGACAAATATTTATTATAAATGTTTAATAATATTTAAATCTAAATAAATGATATTTGTTTATACACATAAAAACCATTGTATCCAATAAAGGTAGGGAGACAATATCTAATCATGATTTTTAAATATGTATATATATATATATATATATATATATATATATTAGGAACTTCTTCCTCAGAGCTACCTCTCTCTCCAAGTCTTATTTTTATTTTAATAAAAAGAATTTGCTAGTTGCTTAGGGTCTCACTAAGTTGCTGAGGCTGACTTCAAACTTGCTATCCTGTCTAAGCCTCCCAAGTACTGAGATTACAGGCTTGCACAACTGTGCTCAGCTTGAAAAAATAATTTACTATTTGGAAAGAAAATTTAGCATTTATTTCACTGCTATTATCTGAAAGTTTTTCCCTGAAAACAAATTCATTTGTAGGTATTCTAACTCCGATGTTAGAATATTTGTAAGAGTAGGCAGAATTTAGGATTTACAAAGTCATTTGGGGTGGAAGTCTCACAAACTGAATTAATGCCTTCAGAAAAAGGCCAAAGGAGCTTGTAGGTCCTTTCTGCCATGTGAGAGCACAGTGCACTGGTCCTGCCTATGGATGAAAGAACCCTCCCCACACACCTCAATAACACTGAATCTGCTGGTGCCTTCATCTTGGACTTCTCAGCCTGCAGAACTGTAGGAAATAAATCTCCATTGTTTATAGAGACACCTAGCTTATGATATTTTGTTATAGCAGCCCAAAAGGACTAAAAAATTCACCTCTTACTTGGAATTCTTTCAGTTTCTTGAACACTAAGTATGCCTTCCTGATATTAAGTATTCATTTATTTTTACTTATTTTTGTTTTTTTTCTTTTATTGGTACAGTGTAATTATCATAATGAGCTACAGAGTGATAGAAATATACATGCACCACACAACACTTGCTATGTTTCCCTCTGGATCTTACATTACTCCCATCCATTCTCCGTATATGCCATTGAGACTAACACTGAGAATTTCACATATGTACATAGCATTATATAAACCATTGCTTTCATCCTGTCTCCCTCCCTCCTCTTTTCTCCCTTTATCTCCCTCCATCACTCCACTGAACTCTCTATTCCTTTATCTGAGGTCTCTTTCGTTACTCAATTTCTCTCTAGAAAGAGAAAACATACCATTATTCACTATCTGAGACTGGCTAATCCCATTTAGCATAATATGCTCATGTTTCATCCACTTTCCTGCAAATGACAATTTTTCTCTTTATAGCTTAGTAAAATTTTCCATGTGCATAGACCACAGTTTTGTAATTCATTCACCTGTTGATGGACATCTAGTTTGGTTTCATAGTTTGGCTATTGTGAATTGTGCTGCTATAAACATGGATATACATGTAGTGCTATATTTTGACTTCCATACCTTTGGAAAGATACCCAGGAGTGGTATATCTGGGTCATATGATGGTTCCATTTCCAATCTCCTGAGGAACCTGCACATGGATCTCCATAGTGGCTGAGATACAAAAGCTCAGGAAATGAAAAAGAAAATTAATAAATGAAGTGGAATTAAATCGAGAAGCTTCTGTGCAGCAAAGGAAACTATCAGATATTTAAAGAGATAATTTACAGAATGGGAGAAGATCTTTGCCAGCCACCCCTCTATTAGAGGATTAACGTCTTAATATCAAAATAATAAAGAAAGAAAGAATAAATAACAATAAAAATAAACAATTGAATTGAATAGTATTTCTCAAAAGAACATATATAAATGGTCAATAAATATTTAAAAAAATGTTCAGCATCATTACCAGTCAGGGGAGGGAATGCAAATCAAAACTACACTGAGATTCCATCTAACTCCAGTTAGAATGGCCATCATCAATAATACAAACAATAATAAATGCTAGCAAGGATGAGGGAAAATAAGAACCTTATACATGGTTGGTGGAACTGCAAATTGACACTAAGTCTTTAAATAAATATTTTTTTATATTAAAATTGTTCTTAAACACACCTGGTTAGTTCCTATACATCATTCTGATTTTAGTATGTTTTTGATTTTCCTAGAAATGTCGTTTCCAATTCCACTTGAGAGCCTATTCTATCATTTGCATCCTAGCAAAGAACTTCATTCTTATTTTCTTATAGCATCTGGAACTGCTGGGATTTTTTTTTCATTTTAGTGACTGTATGATTATTGCATTTCTCCCACTCAGAGTAAAAATTCACAAGAAATTACACAATTTGTACTTTTGTACACATTTTTCTTCCCAGTTCCCTAGCATACTGTCTGGTATTTACTTGATTATCAATAAATATTTATGGACTAGTTGCATGAATAAATAAAGGCTAAGAGTTATAAAGAAATCACAAGGAAAGTAGAAAAAAAGCAGAGATCAAAAAAGATAAATGTAGAATCACACTGAGGAAAATATATTTAAAAGGTTCTGAGTGGAGACATTTGATAATATAAAATAAATGCAAAATTTATTACAGATGCATTCAATTGTGCTTCCAGACAATAAGTAATAAAACTTTTATAGCAAAAGATGAATATGAAATCTAAATTAAAGGGAAACTTGGAAGATTTACAACAAACACCTTAAGAGTTAATATAATTTATATATACAATTTATTAATCTGTTTGAATTACTATAAGAAATACCATAAACTGGGTAGCTTATGAACAACAGAAATTCATTTCTCTCAGTTCTATAAGCTGAGAAGTCCAAGACCAAGTCACCAGCAAATTCAGTGTCTGGAGAGGACCCATTTCCTGTTCAGAGATGGCACCTTCTCACTGTATCTTCACGTGTTGGAAGGGGCAAGACAGTTCTCTGAGACTTTTTTAATAGTGCATTACTACCAACTTGAGGGCTCCACCCCCATGACCTCACCACTGCTTAAAGTGTTCCCCTTCAGATACCATCATCTTGAGGGGTAGATGATCAACATATGGATTTGGAGTGCACACAGACATTCAGATCATAGTATAAATACTGATTACTCCTTGAGAAAAACAGAAACAAGAGACATTGATATGCAAGTCATAAAAGAAGGGGAAAAAGTCCAATTCATATATAAAAGCATTAAGTCTGTTCTTTTAAAAGTGTTGGTTTTAAAAATGAACAATAAACATTTCTAAGTATTTAGGAAAACAATTTTCTGACACACCACTGTTGTGCATTTGTGCTCAGTTTCTCACAAGCAAGTTTTCTGTACACTAACAAAAATAATTCATGAAGATAAAAATTACAATCACTCCTTTTTATTTCAATTATGCAATATTTTCTCTAAAGGAATATACTACATACTATATCAATAGTCTATAAGATGTGCATATATAAAATAAAATATTTCAAGCTATAAGTAACTATTGAAACATAATTCTAAAAGATGTATAAGAATATTTATGAAAAAAAGGATCTTCACCAGAGAAGTATTTCCACTAACAATAAAGTACTAAAATTTATTTATTTTTAGCTCCTCTCTCTCCTTTCCAACTGGCCAAGCTTTGAGCAATCTCTTTTTGCTGTGCTGAAAATTATATTCCTCTTTCTACTATCCTGTTCCTCCAATATAACCTTAGTGCAGTTCTCTCATATGTCTTGTGAAACAACTTCAATAACTTTCTAATTTCTTTCTCAGATCTACTCTTATGGATTATTTTTACTAACATCTAATAGAATCAGAGTCTTTTAAAAACATAGTGGTATTATTTCACTGCTTTCAATGGCTTCCCATCTCACTTTAAATCCAGTTTCCTAAGGTCCACATACATGCCCTCATCTAACCATGCCCCTGGTAACCAGCTTGGCTTCTGTCACTCCGGCCTGCTTATCTCTCCTTGATAATGCCAAACATCATCTCATCTAAGGGTATTTGAATAAGATCGTATTGCATTTCAGAGAAATGGTTCTCACTTGAGAGAGGTATATTCATTCATAACTCTTTATAAATGTTACCTCCTTATAATTCCTTCCTTGCCCATAGAAGTAGCCATTCACCCTTAACTATAATTTATGGTGCACATAACCCTTGTCCATTTTATTCATAGCATCTATAACTTCCTGACATACACATACACACATCTTGCCTCCACAATAAAATATAAGTTGGAAATATAAAGGGAGAAAATTTATTTAGTTTGCTCCTGAACTCTAGTGAGTTCCTAGTAGACAGGAATAGTTTATTTCCTGAATGAATGAGTACAGAAGTTAATAAGGGAATGGTTACTATACAAAAGCAAACTCATATGATCAAATTCAATGCATTCTTAGTCAAAATATTTCTTAGAAATAGCCATGGAAGAGAATCTCTTCTCAAATATTATTATTGCTATTATAAAGAATCATTATTTTCACCTTTCGTGCCTTATATATTTTCAGTTTTGCCAGTAATCATCTATTACCTTTGTAATTATATATATAGTGTAAATTATTGTATATTGTTATATATGTAGTATATTATATATATATATGCATTTATAATAACCCAATACTTAGTAATTAGACTGCTGTAAGTATAAGAAATTTTCTTTTTTCTAAAATTAAATAATATGACAGTATATCTTATTTATCTTCAAATAGTATACCTATTTTATTATTTTAACTGTGCCCCAAACACTAATTGTGCAATACTTATATCTAGACATTGCCAAATGCCTCCAGAGAAAGATGAGGCTCACTTCCAATACTGAATGATGGATATAAATAGAGGGAAAAGCCACTTAATACAACTTTTATTTCTGAGGAACTAAAATAAGTGCTTGTTTACAAATATCTCATGTATAATTTGTAGCCATGTAAATTGTACATACTAGCATTGAAGCACTTTACTGACCTTCCAATATTTATGACTTATTGACATAATTCATTTGTACACAGACAGTTTCATTCCATTTAGAATGGCCTTTGATTCATGGAAAAAGTGCATTTTGCTTCTATTATTCAGCTTTACTTCAATTTAAAAAGATGTCTGAAATTTACTAGTCTTCCATAGAGTCAATATATTCCATTAAGCAGGCATATTTTGTTTTCCATTTTCTCAAAATAAAGTACCAATGAAATTAGAAGTTTAATTATGCAGCACATTGATATTTGAGCAATTTATCACTTTGTTTGCTTCCATTTTATTTAATTTACTTTTACTGCAACATAAACTATAATCTTTACTTGAGCATGGAATGAGTTCCAGTTCCTCAGAGGCACTTTCTTCCCCCTTATTGTAATACTGTCACATTCATTTGTACACCAAATGCTTATTTAGTACAGAGGATTTTGCTTCCTATATTTTGGGCAAAGCTGATAAGAATTGAACATATTTTCTGCCTCCTAGCTTGCTTTCAAGGAAGATTAAAAACATAAAAAATACATTTAATGCATTTTTGCTGCATTCAGGGATTAAGCTAACTGGACTTCAGATATATCCTATGTCTAAAGATCCCTTCACTTCATAACAAGTGTTTCTTCAGAGAAAGACCTCCCTCCTATGAGGTTTGAAAAACTCAAAGAGAATGAAGGAGGAGCCATAAAATAAGGAGGAGAACTGTGGAATTTTACTAGTGGGAGCTGGGGATGTAGTTCACAGGTAGAGGGCTTCCCTATCATGCAGGAAGTCCTGGGTTCAATTCCAGTACCTGGGCAGGGGTGGTGGGGTGTGTATGTCCAGTTTTACTACTGGAAGAGAATCCAATTGTTTATATAGAACTTCATCTCAGTTTTAAATTTTTGATATGAGACACACAGATTAAATGGCATACTTAATGACCCAAAGAACTAATTAATTGTCAAGCTAGAATTCGAACCATTTTCTAAAGTCATCGTCAACATCAATTTCCACCAATCCAAACAAGAGACTAGAGTAAGACTCACTGTAATATAGTTTGAATTTCAGGGCTTTCATACTAAGAAAAACACTTACAGGGAAATTAATTAATCTGTGCAACCTTACTAGGTAAATAGGTAAAGTAATGCCTGATCAATTATTGTTGTTATTTTTATACTTTTATTTATATATCATAGTCAGAGTCAAAGTGATATGATAAAATTATTATTATACCACTAGTGTACACTAATATTATCTGACAGAGTTACAGGTGTAATAGGTCAAGTAAAAGTAATATATATTATGTATATATATTCTTACATGTACATGTGTATCACATATATACATATTTATGTATACATATAATTCTTAATTTTTTTTAAAATTTGTAATCTTTATTCATGTCTTCTTTCACCAGCATGTCAGCTTTACAAGGACAGAGTTAGTCAACCTTGAATCTGCAGGATCTGATACCCAATAGACCTTTAAATATGTAGAATAAGTGAGGAAAGAACCAGAAGCATTTTTAAATGAAAAGAAACTAAGTTTTGAATGACTCGAAGGCATACAAAAAAAGAAAGAAAGAGTAATAGTTGTCTAATTTATTTCCACCAATGAACCTAAATTCTAAATAAAAATATGTTAGAAATATTTTGGGAACCAGTAAAGATGATAAATATCATAACATAAAAATCATCATATATAAAATAGTTATACTACTTTTCCACAAGGGCAATCACAATACGTTTACTTATATGTTTTTGTTTGTTTGCTTTTGTTTTGTTTTTGCTTGCTTCTTCAATTGAAAAGATTCTTTTAAATGCAAGAATTTATATATATATATATATATATATATATATATATATATATATATCTCCATATAATTCTGATTTTTGAATTGAAAGCTTTAGGAAACATCTTTTGACAACCTCTCTCCTGGAAATGACTTGATTTTTCAGTCTGCATTGTCTGCTTTTCACATTCTCAATTTCAAATCCTCCCCCCAAATATTCATTTGTGTATATGCATTTGTCTCATAATATCCAAACATATATTAACAACTATTCTAACTGGATGCATTAATTCATCAATACATAAATGATTCCTTCAAAGACTTCATGTTCTATCTTCTCAGAAGACACATGTAACTGAGACACAATAGGAGATGAAGAGAAAGAGGTAAACTGTACTCTCATGAAAATTCATAACTAAAGCCATATACTTTAATTATCCTAAATATATCTTCTCTAAAGCATTAAGAGAATTTTGAAAATGCTTTTAAAATCTTTTAAGATAATCAATTATGATTTACATTACAAGCATATATAATTGAAGAAAAATTCTCACCTGTGGGGGAAAAATAACAGAATATATAATTATTTCTCTATGCTTCAGTTTCCTTATTTATAATAAAAAGTCTCAATTAATTTATATAATTGCTTCTAGTTCTATAAAATTTTATATATCTATATCTAAAAGTGATCTCTTTCTACACTAAAAAACTACAAGTATTGCATTCCAGTTTTATTCTTATGAATTTAACATAGTCTCCATAGTGTTTTACCTCCCCATAGAATGAGAGGAAACCACAGAATTTTAAAATATCTGGGCAATCTCTGTTTTCTTTCAGCCTCTATTGCCTTGTAATATTGTCACTCTATGACAAAATTTCATTCACTTGGATTTGGAATAAAACTGAAAATCTTACTTGTCTGTGCAACTAATTTGCTTTCTATTTTTTCAAAGCCCATTTCCCCCTATTTTCCACCATACTCAACATCTTGAACTTCAATGTCCAATTTTCTGTTCTATTTCACCAAGCCTTTTTCTACTTCTGATGTGCTTTGTTCCTTTATCTCATTACCATACTTCAAGTCTTAATGTAAATGTCACCTACTCAGGGAGCATTTCCTATATCAACAGAAAATAATTAGTGAGAAAATGGGAAGTTTATTTTGGTTTGTGAACTACAAATTTTATGATTACTCCTTGAATGACTTTGTTTCTTGAACTGATTGTAAATGACTTTGATGTTTTTCATCCAAATAATTCTCAAAAATTTTGTATAATAAATTATTATGCATGAGGGAATTTGATGTGGTACTAAAACCTAAACCAGCTAAAACTTTGCTTTTGCAGGAATAGAATTTGCAGATTTTGCAGATCATTATTATGTAGAAACATTTTGATTTTTAAATAATTCAGATGTCATTGTCATTATTAATCTTTTAACCAAATGCTATTATAGGCAAATTAAACTAAAATCTATTTCTGAGATAAATATTATGTGAGTTTGAAAGTTGTTAATATTATTTTATTTATTGATATTAGTTATTTTGAGCTTCATAAATATTTATTTTGGATGTGGAAACTTATATGTACAGATGAAATTTATGACTCAGTCTTTATTAGCATTCTATTAAAGTAGCATACTTATGTCTTCTTTATATATTCTATTATTTAATGAAATAATATGTTTTAAAACACTAATGGGTTCAGAAAAGCTAGTAGATTGAAAATAAATTGTATTACTTTTAATAATAATTATTCATTTTATTAATTTTAGCTAAATATTACAATGAATAGATTGAGGAAATTACATCTATTGCTTTAAAGTAAAAAATAATAAAAATATTAATTTTTAAACTATGCTAAGTATATAAATAGATGCATTTAGAGAGCTGCCTATTAATGTAGCTTAAGGACTATAATTTTATTTCTTTAATATTTTCTCCACTGCCCAGGCTTTTACCTGAAATTTTGCCACTGAAAATTATTAATGTTGAGATTTTTATCTTTGAATCATTATGTATCAAATGCATATGTTAGACCCCAAAAGTTTTATATTTGGAATTGATAAATATATCTTGTGAATGTACTGTATTCCAGCTATTATTTTTAGTGCTTTCAAATAAATTATTTCATTAATTTCACCACATATAAAAACAACTCTTTGCAAATTAAGTATTATTTTTCCCATTTATAAAACTTCTGCAATCCTATATATTCCATATAATAGAGAACCAGAATTGACAGTAGAGTTCATGATTGCTGATCATGACTTATTTATTAGTGTAATAGTTGATGTTGAGAAATAAGAGTATAAAACAACTATTATTGGTTAGTCTGAAGAGGCAAACATTATCTCTAATATGGAATGCTACATGAGATGGAAGGCAAAGATAGGGTACAAAACTGTACAGATCTATGCGGGTGTTTTGTTTGGATTAGACCAAACAAACTTAACAAAGGTCAGATCTTCCTGGATGCATATTATTATCACATGTTCTTCCCCCATTGTTTTTCTTTTAATATACAATTCAGCAAAGAATTTTAGTCACTACCACTTGAGTATATGTTTAACCACAACCTCATATGAAAATATGAACCATTCCTCTATATTACATTATGAAAAAAATTCATTTTCATTTAAACTCTTCAATTTAAATCTATTAATTATTATCATCATGTGAGTATAACTATTTAGGTTGATATTTTTTCATCTCTAAATCAAAAATTGTTTGTCAATTTGACTTAATTGAAGGATAGACACCTAGGTAATTGAAAAGCGTAATTCTGTTTGTGCATATGAGCGTGTTTCTAGAGAGGATTGTCATGTGGGTGAGCAAACTGGATGGGGAAGACGCACTCTGAACATGGGAACACGATGGCACCATCCAATAAGCTGAGAGCTAGGATTAAACACAGAAGAGGAAGAGGGAGAGGAGGCTTTCTTGAGTGACTTGCTTCACCTTTCTTGATTGAGCATATTTTTTTGTTGTTGTTGCTGCAACTTTTGCCCATATACATCAAATTTCAGATTATTTATCCTTTGAATACAGACTCCAATAGGAGCTTTACAGAGGACTAGCAGGCCTTTAGCCTTGTACTAGGGCCTCAAGATTGTTCCCTCTTATTCTGAGGCTTCTAACTTCTGGACTGAGGGACTACTTGTTTCTCTAGATGCCCAGCCTGTGGATGATCAATGTAGAATTATTCTGGCCTCTGATTGTGTGAGGCAAACTAATACATCTCTTCTTATAATTAGTCTCTACTGGCTCTGTTCTTGAGGAGAACTTTGGCAAATACAGTACATTGGTTTTATTTATGGATATTTAATTTACTTGTAAATAACATAAAATTAAATCTTCTGTTGGTTCAAATACATACATATGGGCTGGGATGTAGCTCAGTGGTAAAATACTTACCCTGTATGTGCAACACCCTGGGTTTGATTCCTAGTTAAAAAAATAAAATGAAACAAATAAAAATAAAACAAAACAAAAAACCTACATACTTTAAAATTACTGAATGGATTATGAATTGCTACTATTTTCTGCAGGAGTTATATTTTTTCTTTGCCAGCTAGACACTTTCAGTGTAGTAGTAGAAGAAATTCTGATAGCACTTGATATCTCAGGTTTATGTTCACTATCTTCACAAAATTAAAGCAATTATACTCACATAAATATATTCAACTAATCATTGACAAAGGAACAAAGAAAATAGAATGGAGCAAGATAGGCTTTTCTACAAATGATACTAGTAAAAAATGAACATCCTCATCCCCCATCCCCCCAAAAATCCCACAAATCTTTATCCTTCATGTACACACACACACATACACACACACACACACACACACACACACACACACACACACACACACAAAGTGTTCAAAATGAATCAAAGACCTATATGCAAAACACATAACTATAAAAATAAAAATTCTAAGAGACAACATGGGAGAAAACCTAGATTACCTAGGTTTGGCCATGACTTTTTGGATATAATACTTGTAATGTTCACAGTCTAGTGTACTGGGACAATGTGCTAGGTTGCTGAGAGACCAAAAATATCTGAGGATAGATGTAAGGTTTAATGAAAAGTGTTTACCAAGAAGATCCAGTGGTGAGGAGCTAGACAGATGCTTCACCTGATAGCCTAGTGGTGACAGTGGACACATGAACCTGCATTTCACGTGATATCTCCAATGCTTCACCAGAAAATACTGCTTCTGTCCCTCTTGATGCTTTGTGGTGGCCAGCAGGATGAGCTCTTCCCTCTCCATGGTGCTCTCATCTATGCCAGTTACTGCTGGGAGAGGGGCTTAGAAGCAGTGGCATCATTAGGTAGATTAGTTTGTGTTGTTTCTTGAATGATCTGCATCCCAATGATCAGGTGTCCTAGTATACGCAAAAGAAAGAAGTTCCTACACATAAGACTAGTCTGCAGTATTTTCAATATATATATATATATATATATATATATATATATATATATATGAAAGCCTCAGTGTCCTTGAATGTAGTATTTATCTGAGCAATTACACATGGGTCTTCCTCTTATTATTCCTTCCACTTTGCTAGGTTCCTGCGAATGCAAAGGGACATTTTAGGGACATATTTTATTGTCCTCATTTTCTTTAAGAATGCCACAACACTAAAGGTGCAATACATGAATTAAAGAATTGATAAGCTAGATTTAATCAAAATTGTTAAATTCTGTTCTGTGCACCATCAGAAAAATAAATATAGGAGTCAATGACTTTAAAAATATGTATGCACGACATAACTATAAAGGATTGCTATCTAAAATATATAAAATCTTCTAAACTTCACAATAAGAAAAAATTCAAATAGGCCAAAAAATTAACAGATATTTTATAAAAAATAATAGACAGATGATAAATAGGAGTATGACAGATCCTTCATATCATATATCGTTAGGGAAATTCAAATGAGAAAAAGAATAAAAAAACTTGCAAACCTACTAGTATGGGTAACATCCAGAACACTGACAATATCAAATGTTTAGAAGATGTTAAACAAGAACTCTCATACATGGCTTGTAGGAATGCAGACACTACAAACACATGGGAACAGTTGGTGATTTCCAACAAAACTAAACATACTCTTATCACACAATCCAAAATCATCCTCTTTGAAATTGAATCAAGAGTTAAGAATTTCTGTTCATAGCAAAAATCAGCACAATGATATTTATAACAGTTTTATTTATAATTGGCAGAATTTGGAAGCAACCAAGATTTCTTTCTATAGCTGAAGGGGAAAATAAACTGGTATATACAGATAATGGAAAATTATTCAGTGCTAAAGAGAATAACCTATTCAGACATGAAAAGCTATGGAGGTACCTAAATATATACTGCTAAAATAATTATCTTGAAAACACTATATACTATGTGATTCCACCTCAGTAACATTCTGAGACATTAAAATTATAAAAAGCAAAAGATCAATGATAGCCAAGTTCAGCAGGGAGTTAAAAATGAGTAGGTATAGCACAGAAGGTTCTTAGGGCAGTTCTACTCTTCTGCACAGTTTTTCTAAACTCATAATATCTAAAACAGCAATAGTGAACCCTAATGAAAACTCTGTACTCTGGGTGATGATGATGTGTCAATGTCATTTTAGAAAACAGAGCAAATGTATCATAGTAGGAGATGTTGATAACTAGAGAATTTGTTCATGTGTAAGATGTATGGAAAAATCTCTGTGTCTTCTAATATTTTCTGTGAATCTAAAAGTTCTCTAAAGATAACACATTGAAAAACTAAAGCAATTATTTTGCATGAATACGCCATTGTCTTAACCATATTAACTTTAACAAGATTAACAATTTAATTTTAAATTATTCCTCCACATTTGAACTGAAAATTTCATCTTTTCTTAAATGCTTCATGAAAACTTCTCTTAAACTAAAGAAAACTTTATGTATCTTTTCAATTAAGTCTTTAGTAATTGGAATTTTTAGATAGTATGCCCATCAGTTGTAAAAAGCTGATCATAACATGCTAGGTTCACCACTTTTTATCACCTTTTCAATCAGTTCAGAAACATTATGAGATGATTTATTAGGATAAATCTGCATTTTCTTAAAGCAAAATTACAGTGACATCAGTATTCAGTATAATGTTTTAAGTCACAAAACATGACTAATATTGGAAACAGTTTCCATAAACCTCTTTCCTGTTTATATATTTTGCTTTGTCTTAGGTCACTGATTTCAAATAAGTTTTGGTGATCAACACCAATACAGATTTAATGGACAAGTGACTCTAGCTATATAAGTAAAATTAAAATGACATCTAAAAAAAGAACAAAGTAGGAAAACCATAAATGTGGATATGCTAAAGTAAAGAAAAAGGATTAGAATGAGGAAAATAAAGCATAAAAGGCCTTTTTTTTTCAGAAAATAATAAAATGTATAAAATCCAAAATGATTCTTGGATCCAAATGGGTCATCATGTCACATGGTTTTATCAAAGCTCAAATCTTTCCAAAGAAGTCCTATATTTCCCCTTAAATTCATTAAAAATATTTCTGAGCATAGCACCCCCTCCCCATTTTCTGTATGTGTCTGTTTGCATTATTCCATTTGTTAACCTCATACAAAAGTGAAATTTGGCTTTCACTCCTCATTGATCTCCACCTTCTGACAGATCAGATGGCATTCCTCTGCCTGACTGAGCTCTCTTCTTAAAAGGAAAGGGCATTCTCACAATTGTTTCCTGGGTATTACCCATCATCATTTTCTGTCATTTATATTATAACCTCAAAATAAATTGCATGCATCAGGTATAAACTTTGTCATAAATGTGTCACTCTTAATAGTTCTTATAATTGGATTTTAAATGTTTTCTCATTTTTTTTGTATCTTACCTGCAAAGCAATATATTCACAATACCACTAGATATAAGCATTTCCCCTCAAATGAGTACAACTTTGAAACTCAGGGCTACTTCTCAATGTCTGGATTTTCAGCTTAATTTCTGAAAAATAAGTAGCATAAGTTGCTTTGAGTAGTTTAGAGATATTGAAAAAAAAGGATGGTTGAAGCACTTGAGCATTTTTTTCTAATTAATGCACTACATGTAGTAAATTAGTGCAATCATGTTAGCTAAAAACAGCATCAAAAGTAAATGCCAAATTGACCATATGTCATCCCCTTGTGTAGTAATTTCTCTCACATTTTCCAAACTATGTATGATCATCTGATAGCAATTTTGTTTTGAGCCCAAATAAATTGTCTTTACAACTAATAGAAATTTGTTGATTGGTTTCATATTCAACTTTGGGAGGTATGTCATTCCAACATAAATTGTATATCTAACCTATGTATTTTTCTATGGTCTTGATCACTCTGATTTTTTTTTCTAATTTTTAGATTTTAATAATATTATTTGTCTTTTTATTTTCTTGATTGCTTTAAAAAATCCCATGCAATCAAAACAGATAATACTCTGGCTGAAGAACTATAAATAAGATCAAAACAAATTAACAATTAGATAATTATTTGGTTCCTAATGAATATTTCCTTTTAAGAGAGGAAACATGAAGTTAAAAATATGAGATTAACCTTTATATAAAGAATGGTATTCAAAATGCTATTAAGTCATTAACTTTGGTAAATAGGCATTTAACCTTTGTCAAAATGCAACAGTGTTTAACCTTTGTGTTTAAAATAGTGCTTCTATTAGGTATGCTTCAATTGCTGCAGATCAAATAGGAAGTAAGCTGCCTCTTGACCTGAAATTTAAGCTAATCCTGATGCGACCTTTGTAGGAAGTTAAAGTTTGTTGAGTTTTATTTTCAAACAACAGGATCTTTGTTTTCTTTTCTAGTTTTTTTTTTTTTCCCCTTGGTTTTTCCTTTTCTTTTTTTCAACTGCAGACCTATGCATATATCCCACTTCCTGCCGGGTGATAACAAGTTCCAAAATTCTGCAATGAAAAACTGTTGCTGCTGTATATTTACAGTTTTTTGGAGGCTGCAAGTGAAGTCAATTTTCTGGAGAAAGTATGTTTTAACAGTTTATCCAGGCAAACTTTGCAAACTCAGGAGATTCAGATGAACATTTATTCTTTTGCTTTTAGAAAAATATAATTATAATGTTTTGCCATTTACTCCCTGTTAATTTACAATCATGGAGGAGAGAAGGCATAATTTGATATACTTATTATTAAAGGCACGCAAATTGTGTGCAAAGCATTGTTTCAAATCAGAAAGACCTATTTCCCTCCAACCATTTACATCTATCACTTAGTGATCCACTGTATTTTCCAGTAATTTCCTCCTCTAATTAGAGTTCACAGATCTCTCTTCTATGTCTTCTACAGCAGATGGGATATCAGCAAGCCTCTCCGGGGAAGAGTAGTTTTCTGAAAGATGCTTACTTGTACAAGCAAAGAATCTTCTAGATCTTCTGAAAATCTCAACTTATTTTAAAGGACTTTCCATAAATAGGAGTCAGTGGAATGTGACTGAATATTGCTCCCCTTAATTGTTTCCTTCCAGAGATAAGAAGATCATCAAATAGACATTAGAAGCTATAGAGTAGACCTTCAATATAAAATCAGAAAAGGGAACATTATAGGAAAATATATTTTCATTGTTAAAAAAATAATTTCCCTTTTAGATGTGTCTCTTGAATCTAGGCTTTGGCATTTCAGTTAGCCTTGTTATGTTTGCACCTACATATTTTGCTTGTACCTACATATATTACAAATGTGAAAGTTTCCAAATTCCTTTATTTCCAAATAAAAAAAGGTCTCTATGTGTAAATTTAATATATGTGCACCTAGCAACACTAACTCTACTCAAATAGAGGGAATTAATTTGAACACTTCATAGTATGTATGTTTTGGAAGACTAATTCCTTCTTTGCTCAAATTCATGTTCTTCCCAGTATATTAACTGTCTATCTTGGGCTGCTATTCTACTTTTAGTTACTTAAAAACTACAAATTCCATAAAGGCTGACATGTGGGCCCACTTTACCTAGACTTGGGATTCCAACTACTAGCATACCTGGGTTAGTACATGGACTATAAGAGAATTTTAATAAAAGTTTAGTGAAAAAATAAATAAAACTGGACATGGTAGCCCATGCTGGTAATCCCAGCATTTGGGAGGCAGAGACTGGAGGGTCCCAGTTTGCGGCCAGCCTCAGCTATCTAGTGAGGCCCTCTGCAACTTAATGAGACCTTGTTTCAAAATAAAGAATAAAAAATAGGACTGGGGTATAGCTTGGAGGTAGAATGCCTCTGAGATCAACCCCCAGCAATGCAAAAAGAGCAAAAAAAGCAAAAGGAAAAAAATATATATATATGCAGCAGCTAATAAACTATTTTTTCCAAATTTATTTGCATTATAATTTTTTATTTAGAGGATTCTGATATGTGTGTGTGTGTGTGTGTGTGTGTGTGTGTGTGTGTGTGTGTGTATTTTTAGGTGGAGTTTGGGAATTTTTTTATTTAGGATTCCAGTGTCTTTTCTTTTTTTTTTTTAATTGATTGGCAAATTGTAATCATATATCTTTGTTAGGTAGAAGCTGATAAAGGTATACATTAATACAATTCTCATTTAACCCCTTCCCCAATTCCCACCCCACTCCCTCACCCTCCCTTCTTCTCAAGTTCAGTTTAGTGATTGACTTTGATATAGTTGTGGAAAGTACATCATGTGCATTAGGGTGTCCTCCTCCACCCCCCCCCTTCCATCACCTTCAGTTAAGTCAACTTCTTCTCTTATCTAGAGTTTCTCCTTTTTCATCTGGAGTCCCTCTTATGCCCCTTCTTCTCCCTAGAATCTGCATATTAGGGAGAACATATGCCTTTTACTCTTTGTGACTGACTAATCTCATTTAACATAAAGTTATCCAGTTGCATCCATTTCCCTGCAAATAGCATGATTTTCATCTTCTTTATGGCTGAGTAAAATTCCATTGTGTACATATCCCATAGGTTTGTAATCCATTCATCTGTTGATAGACATCTTAGCTGTTTCCATAGTTGGCAACTGTGAATTGTGCAGCTATAAAGATACATACACATGCATCAGTCTGATAGTTAGGTTTCCAATCTTTTGGGTAGATACCCAGAAGTATTATTGCTGGATTGTATGGTAGGTTCATTTCCATTCACCTGAGGGTCCTCCAAACTGATTTCCAAAGTGGTTGCACTAATTTTCAATCCCACCAACAATGTATTAGGGTCCCCACTTCTCCACACCCTCACCAAAATTTGTTGTTGTTTGTGTTTTTTATGATTTTCATTCTGATTGGAGTTAGCTGAAATCTCAAAGTAGTTTTGATTTGCATCTTTCTGATTGCTAATGATGTTGAGCATTACCTCATACATTTATTGGCCATTTTCATTTCTTCTTTTGTGAAGTGTCTATTTAGATCCTTTGCCCATTTTTTGATTGGGTTATTTGTTTTCTTACTTGTGAGTTTCTTGAGTTCTCTATATATCCTAGATATTAGTCCTCTATCAGAAGAGTAGCTGGAAAAAATTGTCTCCCACTCTGTGGGCTCTCTGTTGAGGTTCTTGATAGTTTCCTTTGCTGCACAGAAGCTCTTCAGTTTAATGCAATCCCATGTATTGATCTTCCTTTGAGTTGCCTCTGTTTTGAGAGTCTTGTTGAGAAAGTTTTTAACTGTGTCTATGTGCTGTAGTGTTGGACCTATGCCCTCTTCAAGTAGCTGTAAAGTCTCTGGCCTGACTTCCAGGTCTTTGATCCACCTTGATTTGGCTCTTGTGCAGGGTGAGAAAGTGGGGTTTATTTCCATTTTCCTAAATATGTTTAACCAGTTTTGCCATACCATTTGTTAAAGAGGCTATCTTTTTTCCACTGTATATTTTTGGCTCCTTTTTCAAAAATCAGTTAGCTGTAAGCACATGGGTCTGTTTCTGAATCTTCTATTGTGCTCCATTTGTCTGTTTTTGTGCCAATACCATGCTGTTTTTATTAATGAGGCTTTGTAGTAGAGTTTGAAGTCAGGTATTGTGATACCTCCTGCATGGTTTTTGTTGCTGAGAATTATTGGCTATTCTGGGCTTTTTGTTGTTCCAAATGAATTTAAGGACTGATCATTCTATGTCTGTGAGGAGTGACCATGGAAATTTCATGTGTATTGCATTGAATCTGTAGATTACTTTTGGGAGGATGGCCATTTTGATGATATTTATTCTGTCTATCCAAGAGCATGGATGATCTTTCCATTTTCTAAGGTCTTCATTGATTTATTTTTCAACCTTTTATAGTTTTCCTTATAGAGTTCTTTTACCGCTTTGGTCAGGTTTATCCCTTAGTATTTTATTTTTTGGGGTGCTATTGTGAATGGAATTGTTTTCTGGATTTCTTTTTCAGTAGATTTACGGTTGGCATACAGGAAAGCTTCTGATTTTTTAAGATTGATTTTGTATCCAGACACTTTGTGAATTTGTTGATCAGTTCTATAAGTGTTTTGGTTGACTTGGTTGGGTCTTAGTATCATATCATCTGCAAAAAGGGATAGTTTTAGTTCTTCATTCCCTATTTTTATCCCTTTCATTTCCTTATCTTGCCTTATTTCTCTCACTAGGTTTCAAGTACTATATTAAACAGAAGATGTGATAATGGACATCCTTGTCTTGTTCCTGTTTTTAGTGAGAACTCTTACAGTTTTTCTCCATTTAATATGATGTTGACTGTGGGTCTACTGTATATTGTCTCTATGATGTTGAGGTATGTTCCTTCTATTCCAATTTTTGCAGTGCTTTTAGCATGAATGGGTGTTGAATCTTGTCAAATGCTTTTTCAGCATCAATTGAGATGATCATGTGATTTTTGTCTTTGATTCTGTTTATGTGGTGAATTACATGGATTGTTTTTCATATGTTGAACCAGCCTTGCATCCCTGGGATGAACCTGACTTGGTCATGGTGTATAATTTTCTTGATGTGGTTTTCAATGCACATTGCTAGTATTTTGTTTAGCAGTTTTGCATCTAAGTTCATCAATGATATAGGCTTATAGTTTTCTTTTCTTGAGTTGTCTTTATTTGGCTTTGGTATTAGTGTGATGTTGGCTTCATAGAATTTGTTTGGGAGGATTAGATTTCTTTCTATTTTATGGAATATTTTGAGGGATTTGGGGATTAACTCTTCTACAAATGTTTTTAAAAATTCACTTGGAAAATTATATGGCCCTGGGCTTTTGTTTGATGGTAAACTCTTTATTGCTGTTTCTATCTCTTTAATTGTTATTGGTCGGTTTAAGCTTTCTATATCTTCTTGACTCAATAAGGAAGGTTATATGTGTCCAGAAATTTGTCAATTTCTTCTAGATTTTCCATTTTGTTGAAGTATAGTTTTTCAAAATAGTTTCTGATGATCGTCTGTATTTCCATACTGTCGGTGGTAATATCTCCTTTTTCATCTCTTATTTTGGCAATTTGGGTTGATTCTCTCTTTCTTTTGGTTAGGTTGGTCAATGGTTTATTTATCTTGTTTATTTTTTCAAGAAATCAGCTTTTGGTTTTGTTGATTTCATGTATCTTTTTATTCTATGCTTCATTAATTTCTGCTCTGATTTTCATAATATCCTGTCTTCTACTAGCTTTGGGGTAAGACTATTCTTGTTTTTTGAGTGTTTTGACCTGTGTCATTAAGTTATTTATTTGATGATTTTCTGTTCTTCTTATGTGGCCACTCAGTGCTATGAATTTTCCTCTTGTACTGCCTTCACGGTGTCCTAGAGGTTTAGATATGTTATGTCCCTGTTTTCACTGGTTTCTAGGAATTTTTTAATTTCTCCCTTTATTTCTTCTCTGACCCAATCCTTGTTCAGCAGTGTGGTGTTCGGTTTCTATGTGTTTGCATGGTTACTCTGGGTCCTCTTAGAGTTGATTTCCAATTTCACTCCATTGTGGTCCAAAGATGCAGGGAATTATGTTACATTTTTGGAATTTTCCAGTGCTCACTTTGTGGCCCAGAATGTGGTCTATTTTGGAGAAGGTTCCATGTGCAATTTTGAAAAATGTGAATTCAGCTGAAGTTGGTGAAAGAGTCTATATGTGTCTAATAGGTCCATTTGGTTTATGGTATTCTTTAGGTCTGAGGCATCTTTACTGACCTTTTATTTAGAAGATTGGTATAGTGATGTGAGAAGAGTATTGAAGTCTCCCAATATTAGTATATCTATGTGTGTAGTGATCTATGTGTGTCTTTATATCATGCAGAGTTTGTTTTATGAAAATGGTTGCACCTATGCTTGGGGCATAGATGTTGAAAATTGCTATTTCCTCTTGCTGGATTGTTCCCTTTACTAGTAAAAAAATGACCTTCTTTGTCTCTTCTGATCAGCTTAGGTTTGAAGTCTAATTTATCTGATATCATGGTTGTTCCTTTTCTTGTCTTCGAGTTCCATTGGGTGTTAGATATCTCCATGTTAGTAGATCCCCCCACACTGGGCGGCCAGCTTAATGGCTGCCACCACTCTGTGGCATGGCGCCACTGCCCCACGATGGGCTCCTTTGCTCTCCCTGGTTGGCTTTCTGGGGTCTCTTTAGCTGTATTTCAATTTTTGTTGCTTTGTTCACTTTTTGTTGCTTTTTTTTTCTTCTGTCAAGAAGCTGCCTTTATGGCAGATTTGATTTAAGCTCACAGCATCTGAGGAGAGGTGTTTCACTCAGATGCCATCTTGGGCTCCTCCCATCTTTTTGTTTCACATTAGGTAAAATTCAAATTTGACATATGACACCTAAATAAATCATTGACTACTAAACTGAATTAGAAATATAGCTCTACATGTATATGACCGTATTTCCAAAATTCATTTTTTGAGGTTCTCATGCAGTTCCACAGAGCTTGTGTTTTATTCTTTTTTGTGCTACTGTAACAGAATTCCAGAGAATGGATAATTTATTCAGAAGATAAATTTATTTTCTAATTATACAGGCTAAGAACTTCAAGATCAAGATGTTGGCAATTGTTATCTGATTAGGGTATGGTCTACACTTCCAAGATAGTTCCTTGAATGGGACACTTTCTGAGGGTAGGAACATTCTTCCTTTCATGATAAAAGAAAGAATGATATTGAACTCACTTATTCTCATATGTCAATTTATAGCAGCACTAATCCAGTCATGAATTTCTTTCCTAATAAACTAAATATCTCCCATTAGGCCTCACCATCAACTTTTTTTAAAATTTGAGACTAAGTTTTAGACACAAATATGTAGAGGACAACAGCATTTAAAATAGCAGCTGGTATCCTATATGCAATTATTTTTTTCAAGAAAGGGTGCTTTTATAAATAAAGATAAAGAGTCTAAGAATTATCAAGATATTAAAAATAATGAAGTGAAAATGAAACAAAAAGCTCTAACTGAGTGTAAAATAGGAATAAAAATAAAACAAGCCATTAGCCAGACATGACAGGGCATGTCTGTCATCCCAATCCTTGGGAGACTGAGACAGGAGGAGCACAGATTCAAGACTCATTTCAGTAACTTATCAAGACCCTCAGAAATTTAATGAGACCCTATTTCAAACTAAAAAATTAAAAGAAAAGGTTGAAGTCCAAAGGTAGGATGTCACTTGGTTTAATCCCCAGTACCCACCATCTTCTAAATAAAACCTCACATAGTTCATAAAATTAGAACATAGTTTCTAGATTCATGGAAATAAGCAAGCAGAGAAGAGTGTAACAATCCAGTGTACTTTGTTCATGTTGTGAATGACTATAATAATAATACAAGAGAACATTATGTGACCCTTATTATTAGCCCTTTTTCCAAGTTCATTTAATTCTCTCCACAAGTCTGTGCATCAAATAGTATTTTTTTTTCCATACGGGTGAATAGAGAAGACAAAGAAAATATAATGGTGGATGATTAGTAATTTCACTGGAACCTTCTATGAGTAAAAGATTATACATTTAAAAACGTATTTGTGGTGCTGATGTAATTCATTAACTCAATGTGACACATTATCTGCTTGCAGAAAATCACAAAATTTTGTTAAGTCCCAAGTTTTTAATTCTAGGAATATTGCAACAAAACTGATACAGCTGCATTAAAGTGGGTTGAAAAAATAATAACCTAGAGCTTATATTATATTGTATATTAATACTATACTATAATTGTACTCTAATCATTATGCAATTAAGTAGTATTGTATATATTCTGTGTAAATTATTATAGACATTTCACATCTGGGAAAATGGGACAAAATGTGTTAAAACATCAGACTTACTGCATCTAACTAAAGATTCTAATAAAAATATTTAAGTGAGGAGGGAGCCAGGGGAAAGCCCACCAAGTGCTGTGTGCATGCATGACATTATCACTATGAAATGAGACTATAATACACCAATATAATATAGAAATAAACAAATAAATAGCAACAGTATAGTAGCCAAATACTACTCTTCCTTCAAA
This sequence comes from Graphiurus murinus, assembly GCA_004027655.1. NCBI lineage: Eukaryota > Metazoa > Chordata > Mammalia > Rodentia > Gliridae > Graphiurus > Graphiurus murinus. The sequence continues at coordinate 23,217 of PVLC010011178.1, forward strand.
ATATTGATAATCAATATGGATGCAGAAAATTACACTTTATTCATATATACTGGCTTCTTCTTTCCAGAAATTTTAACTTTTGTTTTGGCCTGTAGCACTGGAGATTGAGCTACTATCTTGGTTCTATTTCATTTTTTTATATTTATTTATTTTTAATTGGTGCATTGTAATCATACATCTTTGTTAGGTACAAGCTGATATAGGTAAAGGCATACATGCACACATTTGTCATTTAACCCTTCCCCAATTCCCACCCCACACTCTCCTACTCCCTCCTTCTCAAGGTCAGTTTAGTGATTGACAATGATGTATTCATGAAAGTACATCATGCTCATTAGGGTGTCCCCCCTACCCCCATCTCCTTCCATTGTCAAATTCTTTGCTCACATAAGGATTCTCCTTCTTCATCTGGAGTCCCTCTTATGTTCAATTTTCTCCCTAGCTTCCACATATTAGGGAGGGCATATGATTTCTTACTTTTTGTGACTGACTAATCTCACTTAAAATAATGTTTTCCAGTTTCATCCATTTTCTGCAAATAACATGATTTTGTTCTTCTTTATGGCTGAGTAAAATTCCATTTTATACATATCTCATAGATTGTAATCCATTCATCTGTTGATGGACATCTTGGCTGGTTCCATAGCTTGGCAATTGTAAACTGTGCAGCTATAAACATAGATACACCTGCATTGGTCTGATAGTTTGGTTTCCTTTCTTTTGGGTAGATACCCAGGAGTGGTATTGCTGGATCATATGGTAGGTTCATTCCCATTCGTCTGAGGATCTTCCATATTGTTTTCCAAAGTGGTTGCACAAATTTTCAATCCCACCAACAATGTATTAGGGTTCACATTTCTCCATACCCTTGCCAAAATTTGTTGTTGTTTGTGTTCTTGATGATTGCCATTCTGATTGGAGTTAGCTTAAATCTCAAGGTAGTTTTGATTTGCATCTCTCTGATTGCTAATGATGTTGAGCATTACCTCATACATTTATTGGCCATTTTCATTTCTTCTTTTGTGAAGTGTCTATTTAGATCCTTTGCCCATTTTTTGATTGGGTTATTTGTTTTCTTATTTGTGAGTTTCTTGAGTTCTCTGTATATCTTAGATATTAGTCCTCTATCAGAAGAGTAGCTGGAAAAAATTTCTCTCACACTGTGGGCTCTCTGTTGAGGTTCTTGATAGTTTCCTTTGCTTCACAGAAGCTCTTCAGTTTAATGCAATCCCATGTATTGATCTTCCTTTGAGTTGCTTATGCTTTGGGGGTCTTGTTGAGAAAGTTTTTACCTGTGCCTATGTGTTGAAGTGTTGGACCTATGCTCTCTTCAAGTAGCTGCAAGGTTTCTGGTCTGACTTCCAGGTCTTTGATGCACCTTGAGGTGAGTCTTCTGCAGGGTGATTTTGTGTGGTTTATTTCCATTTTCCTACAAATTTTTAATCAGTTTTGCCAGCACCATTTGTTAAAGAGGCTATTTTTTTCCAGTGTATGTTTTTGGCTCCTTTGTCAAAATCAGTTGACTGTAAGCACATGGATCTGTTTCTGAATCTTCTATTCTGTTCCGTTGGTCTATGTATCTGTTTTTATGCCAATTCCATGGTGTTTTTTTTTTTGTTTTTTTTTTGTTTTTTTTTTTTTTTTGCGGTACTGGGGATTGAACTCAGGGGCATTCTACCTCTGAGCTACACCCCCAGCCCTATTTTTTATTCTTTATTTTGAAACTGAGTCTCACTAAGTTGCAGAGTGCCTCACTAGGTAGCTGAGGCTGGCTGCGAACCCGGATCCTCCGGTCTCAGCCTCCCGAATGCTGGGATTACAAGCGTGCGCCACCACGCCCGGCTTCCATGGTGTGTTTATTACTGTGGCTTTGTAGTAGAGTTTGAAGTCAGGTATTGTGATACCTCCTGCATGGTTCTTGTTACTAAGAACTATTTTGGCTATCCTGGGCTTTTTGTTGTTCCAAATGAAGTAAGGACTGATTTTTCTATGTCTGTGAGGAGTCGTGACCTTGGAAATTTCATGCGTATTGAATTGAATCTGTAGATTACTTTTGGGAGGATTGCCATTTTGATTATATATATTCTGCATATCCAAGAGCATGGTAGATTTTTCCATCTACTAAGGTCTTCATAGATTTCTTCAACTTTTTATAGTTTTCCTTATAGAGGTCTTTTACCTCTTTGGTTAGGTTTATCTCTAAGTATTTTAATTTTGGAGGGTGCTATTGTGAGTGGAATTGTTTTCTGGATTTCTTTTTCAGTGGTTTTATGGTTGGCATACAGGAAAGCTTCTGATTTTTTAAGATTGATTTTGTATACAGACACACTGCTGAATTTGTTGATCAGTTCTCTAAGTTTTTTGGCTGACTTTGTTGGGTCTTCTAAGTATAGTATCATGTCATCTGCAAAGAGGGGTAGTTTTGGTTCTTCTTTCCCTATTTTTATCACTTTGATTTCCTTCTCTTGCCTTATTGTTCTGGCTAGAGTATCAAGTACTATGTTCTACAGAAGAGATGATAATGGACATCTTTGTCTTGTTCCTGCTTTTAGTGGGAATTCTTGCAGTTTTTCACCATTTAATATGATACTGGCTGTAGGCCTATTGTATATTGCCTCTAAGATTTTGAGGTATGTTCCTTCTATTCCTATTCCCTGCTGTGGTTTTATCATGAATGAGTTTTGAATCTTGTCCAGTGCCTTTTCAGCATCAATTGAGATGATCATGTGATTTTTATCTTTGATTCTTTTTATGTGGTGAATTACATGGATTGTTTTTCATATGTTGAACCAGCCTTGCATCCCTGGGATGAACCTGACTTGGTCATGGTGTATAATTTTCTTGATGTGGTTTTGAATGCGCATTGCTAGTATTTTGTTTACCAGTTTTGCATCTAAGTTCATCAGTGATATAGGCCTATAGTTTTCTTTCCGTGAGCTGTCTTTATTTGGCTTTGATATTAATGTGATGTTGGCTTCATAGAAAGTGTTTGGGAGGGTCCTGTTTCTTTCTATTTCATGGTATATTTTGAGGAGTATTGGCATTAGCTCTTCTATAAATGTTTTATAAAATTCACTTGGAAAACCATATGGCCCTGTGCTTTTGTTTGATGGTATACTTTTTATTGCTGTTTCTATTTCTTTGATTTTTATTGGTTGAATTAAGTTTTCTATATCTTCTTGACTCAATTTAGGGAGGTTGTATGTATCTAAAAAATTGTCAATTTCTTCTAGATTTTCCATTTTGTTGGAGTATAGTTATTCAAAATAGTTTCTGACTATCCTCTGTATTTCCATACTGTCAGTGGTAATATCACCCTTTTCATCTCTTATTTTGGTAATTTGGATTGATCCTCTCTTTCTTTCGGTTAGGTTGGCCAATGTTTTATCAGTCTTGTTTATATTTTCAAGAAACCAGCTTTTGATTTTGTTTATTTTCTGTATTTTTTTTATTCTCTATTTCATTAATTTCTGCTCTGATTTTCATAATTTTGTATCGTCTACTGGCTTTCGGTTAGACTGTTCTTGTTTTTCAAGGGCTTTGAGCTGTGTCAATAGATTATTTATTTTGTGATTTTCCTTTCTTCTTATATTGGCACTCAGTGGTATAAATTTTCCTCTTAGAAGCCGGGCGTGGTGGCGCACGCTTGTAATCCCAGCATTCGGGAGGCTGAGACCAGAGGATCCAGGTTCGCGGCCAGCCTCAGCTACCTAGTGAGGCACTCTGCAACTTAGTGAGACTTGGTTTCAAAATAAAGAATAAAAAATAGTGCTGGGGGTATAGCTCAGAAGTAGAATGCCCCTGAGTTCAATCCCCAGTACCACAAAAAAAAAATTAAATAAATAAATAAATAAATAAATAAGTAAATAAATAAATAAATAAATTTTCCTCTTAGTACTGCCTTTAGGGTGTCCCAGAGGTTTTGATATGTTGTTCTCTGTTTTTGTTGGTTTCTAGGAATTTTTTAATTTCTCCCCTTACTTCTTCTATGATCCATTTCTCGTTCAGCAGTGTGGTGTTCAGTCTCCATGTATTTACATGGATACTCTGGGTCTTTTTAGACTTGATTTCTAGTTTCACACCATTGTGGTCTGAAAAGATGCAGGGAATTATGTTACATTTTTTAAATTTGCCTGTGCTCTCTTTGTGGCCCAGAATGTGGTCTATTTGGGGGAAGGTTCCATGCACTGCTAAGAAAATGTGAATTCAGCTGTAGTTGGGTGAAATATTCTGTATGTGTCTAACAGGTCCATTCGTCAGAGTGAGACACCTCTCATCAGGCACTGTGAGCTCAATTCAACTCTACTATAGAGGTAGCTATGAAACTGAACAATGCTACAAAAACTGAAATACAGCTGATCAGAATCCGAAAGGCCAACCAGGGAGAGCAAAGAAACCCATCTCTGCAGCCAAGGTGTCATGCAGAGAATCACTCCAGACTTCCCAAACAAAGTCATGAAAGCCAAGAGGGGCTGGAGTAACTTATTCCAAATTCTGAAAGAAAATAACTTGCAGCCAAGATTCTCCTACCCAGCAAAACTCTCTCTCAAAATTGACAGGGATATAAAAACCTTCCGTGATAAACAGAAACTGAAAGAATTTATGTCTTCCAAACCAGCACTAGGGAAAATACTCAAAGAGATTAACAACAAAGAAGAACTAACAAGTAAACATCAGAACCAGAGAAACAATAATTTCCAGGTAGCAAACAACTAAGAAAGAAGAATAAATACTACCGCAAACAGAAGTCAAAACTCAAAATGTTAGGAATTAAAAATCATCTCTCAATAATCACACTGAATATAAAGGGTCTCAACTCCCCAATAAAAAGGCACAAGGTGGCAAAATGGATTAAAACCCAGAATCCATCTATATGCTGCCTGCAAGAAACACACTTTATAAGTAAAGATTCCCACAAACTAAGGGTGAATGGCTGGAGTAAGGTAATCCATGCCAATGGAACTCGAAGATAAGCAGGAATAGCAACTATGATATCGGATAAATTAGATTTCAAGCCTAAGCTCATCAAAAGAGACAAAGCAGGTCACCTTTAATTAGTAAAAGGAACAATCCAGCAAGAGGAAATAACAATTATCAACATCTATGCCCCAAACATAAGTGCAGACACTTTCATAAAACAAACTCTGCATGACATAAAGTCACACATAGATCCCAATACACTAATACTAGGAGACTTCAATACTCCTCTCACATCACTAGACCCATCTTCTAAAAAAAAAAATTGTCAGTAAAGATGCTTCAGACCTAAATAATACCATAAACCAAAGGGATCTATTTCATTTTTGAGACAAGGACTCAGATGGCCTCACTAAGTTGTTATCTCAGTCTCCCAAGTACAATGGGATTTTAAATGTGCACCTATAACACAAAACTCCTAAAAAATTTAACTTTATATAAACATTTTATGACTGTTTGAATATGAATTTCTAGTGAAAGATTTTGGAAAGAAATATTAGATTCTGCATTCAATGAGTATAGGTGAAATAGTCATTGCTTGTCTAAGAAGGAAAACAAAAACTATTTTAAGGCTAAGCCACATATTTGTCCCTCAAAACATTTTCACTGCTACCCTGACTCACATATCAAGTTTATTTGATGGTAGTAAGAGAAGGTTGAGGAGAAAATTACAAATATTTTCCAAATTAAATTATTTAATATTAATTTATTTTCTGGATTCATGAAGACTGTACTTGTAAAACAAGGTTATGTATACACCCACATATATATGTATATGTACATATATATATATATATATACACACACAAAGTTATATATATATATATATATATATGTATATACACAGTTACACACAGACATAAATATGTTATATGTTTGTGTATACATATATTTACACATTCCATTATAATGAGGTTTTCCGTACACCTGTCTAAACATATCATCTAAATCTCCACTTGAAATGAAAACAATATGTTGCTTTTCATGTCATTTTATGCTAAGAAATTGGACTATAGAAAAAACATCAATGCTAAGTGTCTGCATAAAGTTGTATTCCACACAATGATTAGACCCCATTTTGTCTAGTAATTATTGATCTTTTAGTAAAATCAATTAGACATATAATGTTGTTAGGTTTCATCAGCTTTCTGTGCCAGTTTATACTACATGTAATAGAAAGAGAATACACAAATAATATTTATCATGTACCCCATTAAATTAAAGTATGATAGCAGACTTACAATGAAACTAAATTTATTGTGTGTATACAATTAGTGCTATCCCTTCATGAAAAGTAAAATTTTAGCCTCACAAGTGGATTTATTTTAGGTTTATATTGAAGCAAAACAAGCCTAACATGTTCTCTATCCATTGCTATTTTTGGCTGTAAAAACCACTCTGCAATCAATGTATTATTTTGGTTTATGTTGCTCTTTCCTCAGTTATTGAAAGTCTCATCATCACAGCACTGAAAATAAGGATATTATGTTAATTTAATGCTAAGCAATTTTCTATGTATCAATGTAGCAGTTTAGAATTAAAAAGAAAGGGGGCTGTGTATCAGGCTTTGTAAAGTTGTGACCATCTGGAGTATCAGCGTGAAACTTGGTCACCATATTTGCATCAGGGCAAAGGTTAGGCATATATTCTGCTTCTAAACTTCCTCTCACAAGGGATTTGACTTATGTATTTTCTGCACTCTTTTCACCTCTCATGATATGAATATAGCATAATAACATATGGATAAGGGACAACAGGAGAGTCAGAATGATCATTTGTGGGTTTTGTCTTTGTAGGCAATGTGATACATTTTGAGACTTTTTAAAACTGAGCCAGTTCCACATAGTGTATATTTATTTAACTTCCTGCTTCATTTCATTGGAGTGATCTTGCCAGTGTACTGCTATTTGTCAAACACCTGCATTTTTTATTCTTTAGAATAAAGCTTCTTAAACTGGGTGTTGTGGCACATGCTTGTAATCCCAGCATTTGGGAGGCTGAGACGGGAGGATCTGGGTTCAAGGCCAGCCTCAGCTACCTAGCGAGGCACTCTGCAACTTACTGAGAACCTGTTTCAAAATAAAGAATAAAAAATAGGACTGAGGATATAGCTCGGGGATAGAATGCCCCTGAGTTCAATCCCTAGTACTGCAAAAAAAAAAAAAAAAAAAAAAAAGAATAAAGCTTCTTAAAATATCTCTGGTGGAGAACCATAAAAATTTTCAAAAAAGTGTGAATTACAAAGAAAAAAAATTGCTCAATAATAAGTATAAAACCCTACAAGAAATATACGAGTTCAATTTTGTCAGTATTGGATGGAACAAAGACGAAATTATTTTATTAAGACACTCAAAATATTTCCAAATGTATACTCCCAATTTAGGATATGTGATTTTAATTTGTATTTTTGGTTGGCTTATCTTCTTAAACACTTTTCTGTGTGCTTATTGAATATTTGTAAATCTATTGTTTTCATTGAAGTTTGTTAACTTTAAAATAATTGCTTGTCTTCTTATTACTGAGTTGGAAGAGTCATTTATATAGTCTGGATTCAATTACTATGTGAGACAGGTATATTATAAATAATGAATTTTCCCAGTCCTTGTCTCTTTTTATTTTTTACCTTCTTAATGTGTCTCTTATAGAATGGACATTTTATTTATTTCTTGTCGTCCAGCTTTTCAATTCATTAAGATTTGAGTTTTGGTTTTCATTTTGTGTTCTAAAACTGTCAAATGCAAAGTCAAAAAGATTTTCTCTTACATTTTTATCCAGAAATTTTATAGTTTTAAGTTTGGGGATTACATCAACTACTGATTTCAATTGAAATTTTGTGAAATAAAGGTTGGGATTAATTTTTCTTTATATATCTATATATCTATGTCTATCTATCTATCTATCTATCTATCTATCTATCTATCTATCTACATATATATCTCCAGTATTTCCAGAATCATTTATAAAAGTGACTCCGCTTTTCCCATTTTGTTATGTTTACATTTTTATAAAAATTCAACAACCACATATATATTATACATATAGGCTTATTGCTGAGTTATATATTTTATTTATCTATATGTCCCTTCTTATGTCAAAACCATATGCCTTTTACTACTGAAGCTTTAGGCTGTCTTTAAATCAGGCAATGAAAGTATTCCAAATTTGTTTTTATGTTTTTTATTAAATGTTTTGGCTATTTTATATTGTTTCTATTGCAATACAAATTTCATAAGCATTCATCAAATTCTACAAAATGAAATCAAGTGTTATTTTGATTAGTATTATACTGAACCTGTATATCATCTCAGGTTGAACTGACAGCAATTTTAAAATTTAGGTGTATGCAGGTGATATATTTCTCCAATTAGTGATTATTTAAATTTTCCCCACAAGAATATATAGTTTCAGAATACCAATCCTACACATATTTTTCTAAATTAGTACTTAAATGTTTCTTGATTTTAGGTATCATTACTGTATTTTATTTCACTTTCTAAATTATTCATTGCAAGTATATTATAACACAGTCCACTATTGTATACAAATTAGATATTCCTTGACCTAACTAAATTCATCTTAATAGTTATAGTATTTTTTAATAGTTATAGTGTTCTTTTCTATATCTCTTTCTTTCTTTTTTCTCTGTGATTTGTACTCAGAGGTAATCTACCACTCAATTACATCCCAATCCCATTTTTTGTTTGTCCATTTATTTACAGTTTTGAGACAGGGTCTCTCTAAATTGCCAAGAATGGCTTCAAGCTTGAAACCTTACAGCCTCAGCTGTAATCTCAGTCAGGCATGCCACCAAGCTTAGCCTATAAAAGTAATTGCTATGGAAATTATGTGTTGCTACCATATCCTCTTTCAATGACAGACTTTCTAACCATATATTTGCAGTCATCTTGGTAGTTGGAAAGAGATAAGATAAAATTCCTGGGGCAGTAGAAAAGTTTGACCACCTTGTCCTCCAAAGTGGCATTTTAGTTTTACAAGTCCCATTAGTTTCTTTAGTCTTTGTTGATTTTTTTTTAAATCTCACGACAGCTTCTCCTCTTTCCAGTACTGTTTTCTGATCTTAATTTTTATAGACATTGATTCCAGAGGTGTTTCTCAATAACATATCTGCTTTCTATATCCACTTAAGGGTTTGCATCCTAGAAAGCCAACTTGCAATGGTAGCCAGTTTTCTGTCAATTACAAGGAAAATTGTCCCTTTCTTTCTAAACTGTATGTCTTGTATTTCTTTTTCTTGCCTTACTGTGCATGTTAGTGTATCTTTTTTAGTGTCAAATTGAGATTGGACAAGGGAAAATATTTGACTTGTTCCAAATCTTAGGGGAAATGTATTAAGTCTTTCAATTTTGTACACCATTAATGGTAGGTTTTGTGTAGATTTGTTTTATCAACTTAGGAAATTTCCCTTATATTTCTTATTTGCTACAGCTTTTTATAATGAGTAGTTATTCAAGATATGTGGTCCAATTTCTTGATATTTAAAATTTTCTAGATATATTGTTACAATAAATTGAGTGCCAAATCTGGAGGATGTTATGCTGTTAAATTGAATTGTACTGAATTGTAGAATATGTTGATGTTTATTTTGACAGTCAGTTAAATTTCTTCTGAATTAGATTTATTCTTTCAAAGACTTCTTTTACAGATTTGTTTTAGAGGATCCATATATTTTTGTCTTGGGATGACTACTATTGAGATTGAAGAATTGTGCAGATTCTACTGAATTCCATTATTTTTTAACATGTTTTTAGTCTGCTTCATTGGGACTCACTGAACTTATGTGAGTAGCCATTGCTTAGCTTATAGCTCCTTATAGTTTTTTCATTATTTGAAATTGTGGAAATTCTCACACCCAATGTGAAGCCTAATATTCATGAAAAGCTTAAATGATACTCCACACAGATTTTTTTACACTTATTGTCTTTATTGCTTGATTTTATTGGTAATGTAATCTGCAAATTTTAACCACCTAGACCTCCTTCCTTCAACTTTAATCTGTCTTATTAACTCAGTAAGATCACAGTGCTATTCATTTTCTTTTGTGTGTGTGTGTGTGTGTTTGAGTTTCCCCTCCCTAGCCGGGCATGGTGGTGCACAATTGTAATCCCAGTACCTGGGAGGCTGAGACAGAAGGATCAGAGGTTCGTGGCCAGCCTCAGCTACTTAGTGAGGCCCTCCACAACTGAGACCTTGGTTCAAAAATAAATAGTAAAAAATATGGCTGGAGATGTATTTCAGATGTAGAATGCTCCTGTGTTCAATTCCCAGTAACACACACACACACACACCCACACACACACACACACACAAAAAAAAAAAAAAAAACAAGAAAAAAACAAACAAAAAAAACTTCTTTCTCTACTCTCAAGAATCATTTAGAGTTTGGAAGAAACAGAAGATTATATTTATTATATTTCATATCTCATATTAGAGAAATAATTTAATTCTTATGAAGCAGTCTGAGGGTACAACTGTGAATTGGTGATACTGTTACATCTATATTTCTAATGACATGATAGAGGAATCTTGTCTATAATATTACACTTGATAGAGTTTAAAGAAATTGAAACATTCTTGGGATTTTGTGAATATTCAAAGTTTCAATTCTTAAATCAATACTTAACTCCATTAGTTGTTACCCCAAATATGTTATTTTTTATAATTGCTATTCTTATTGAAATGTAAATAACATGCAAATTTGATTTCCCAAAGAGTGGGCACCAACGAAGATGGAGAAGAAATTTTTCATTTTCATTTTCATAACTCTTTTATTGTTCTGATCTAAAGTCTTGACCTAATCCTTCTTCACTTTGTTCCTCAACTTTCTCATAACTCTGATAGCACATTCATACTCATTTTATTTTTAACGCTTTTCATGATTTCTAATTCTACAAAATGAGAAAGATGCAAGAGTTATGACCCTTAGTTCTGGAGTCTAAAATATACTCTACTTGAAAGATCATGTAAGATCTCTCAAATGATAGATTTTTTTCCCCCTAAAGCTGGCTTTGTTTGATTTCCAGCTGAGTACTTCAAGTGGATCAGAGAGCAGACAAATTAATTGGTGCTTCTCTGAACCAAATAGCAGTGCCTATGGCTAGTTGCCCTTCCCAGATCATTGTGGTATTGAGCCCTATGATGCTATTATATGAGTGTTCTCTGGTGGTGGCTGTCCTGGGTCATAACCTGATTTTGATAGCAACAATCGCCGGTTCTTCAAAAGTCAAGAATCAGACCTCATGTATTTTCTGACATTGATGTGCTACTAAAGGAAAGCTTCAGAGAATAGTTGTAAAAGTGTTTTCATTTTTAATAGTGGCATATTTGGAGGATTATATATCTTGAAATAGGATTGATAATAAACATAAACTGAGAAGATAATGTTAATATAATTTTTATATTTTACATGAAAATAAAATAAAAATACAAGTGATATTTACTTTGCAGGTTATTCCTGCTAAAGGTAAGACTAGGATGATATAAACATGTGCATGACAGTATTTTTAGGCCCCTCTATAAGCAGCCTTTTAAAGTCACAGTCATATGTTAGAAGTTTGCTGCAGAAGTTTCAGGACTTCTGAGTTTCTTGAGTGTGAGACAGACAGAGGAGGAAACAACTCTGTTACACTTGTTCTGTAAGAACTTCTTTGAAGAAAGGTACTCTACACCTCATAAGAAAGATCCTTTAAAGCAACTGCAAAATTTTTCTCAAATAAAAATGTCATAAGCTACCTTATGTTAAGAATGGCTAAGGAACCTTACATATAGAATTCCTCAAAGAAGATATGCAAACATTTTATAAGCATATGAAAGCATGGTCAATATGTCAATAATCATAAGTAAAATGAAAATCAAAACCAGTATGAAATATCACCTCATACCAATTAAGGCAATCTTGCTTCTACAAATATATTAAAAAGATTTTAAAACAGAATGTTAAGGAGATATTTGTATACTCAATGCTCATTATAGCATTATCCACAATAGCGAAGAGGGGAAATCAACCCAAATATACATTGGCAGATGACTATGTAAAGAAATGGTGATAGTAGGATAGAGTGGCACATGCCTGTCATCCCAGTACGTGGTAGGCTAAGACAGGAGGATTAGTAGTTTGGTCAACTTAGATCTTGTCTCAAAAATTAAAAAGAGATGGGGGTATAGGACAATGGTACAACACCTCTGGATCCAGTTCCCACTACCCCACCCCTCAAAAAAGAAAAAGAAATAAAATGTGGTAATACAGAAAATAGACTAATGTACATACCTAAAGAAAGAAATTCTACACATGCTGCTTGAATGAACTTCAAGGACATTGTGCCAATTCAAATAAGTTAAATCGCAGAAGGATAAATATTGTGTGACTTCATTTTACAAAATAGCTAACAATATAAAAAATCATAGAGTCAGAGAGTAGAAAGGAGATTTTCAAGGGCTGGGCAAAGACAGGATGGTGGATCAGTGTTTGCTTAATAAATATAGTGTTTCAGTTTTACACAGTAAGACATATTAGAGACTTTATATGTAATTGGGAATATATCCTCTGCTAAAGTAAATGGTTGAGATGGTAAATTTAAAGTAAAACACATTGGACACTACACTAAATTTGCTCTCTAAAGTTGTCTAGGGAAGGCATTACTTGTTACAGTGCTCTGATGGGTCTAAAGTGTCCCTCAAAGGCTATGTGGTAAGGGCTTCTCTCCAGGATGGAGCGGTTGGGAGGTGAGTGGAGCCTGGAAAGTGAGGACTAGTAGGTCTTTAGGTCACTGGGCAGAGACCTTTGAAGGGCACAGAAGGATCAGGCTCCTTTCTTCTTTCTCCCTTTTGCTTTCTGATCACGATCTGAGTTGTTTTATTCTGCCATATGCTCCTTTTCATTGCTATTGTTACCTGCACCAGAGGCCTAAAAAATGGGTCCACCTGACCATAAATTGTATCCTCTAAAACCATGAGCCAAAATAGCCTTTTCTATTTACAAGTTATATCAGGTATTTGCTATGGGAACAGAAAACTGATTCAAACAAAAAGTATATACAGAATTTTATATTTACCTTCTGTTCAATATCTCAATCTCTAAACTTGACCACCCTTACTCTCCTTCATTAGTAATTATTGCTTCACATTGGATGCCAGTGTTTACATTGGGAGATTTGCAACAAGATGTGCTATTTATCTTTCTGCTGATCTACCTCAATCACCATAAGAAGGACCTTTTTCCTTTTTTTTTCATTATTAAGGATGTTTCGTATGCTGAGATCTTGAATCCTAATGTATATATAGGAAGATAACCTTAACTGAGATGCATAAAGCATTCGTCCTCTTTTTTGTTACATAATTTCTAAATAAACTGGAACCAAGAACAACAGAGAAGTTTGTCTATTTCCAACCCAGTCTCAAAGATTGTATGGCATTTTGTTAATTTTGTATGTATCATTCAAGGTTCTAGAATTCACAAAATATGTATATTATAAAAGGAGATTTATCACATCAGCTGAGAATCAGAAGCGGTATAGTCCTATGTTGCCAACTGTATCCCAAGAGCCAGAGGAACCAGAAGTTATCCAGTGGTCCAAGGGCAGGATTCACAGAACAGGAATGATCAATGATGCAATCCTAGTCCAGATGAAAAGGTATGGAAAGTCCCTGGAGAATTCTCAATGTGCCTCTAGTTGGAAGAGCAAAGGGGCTGAAATCAGGTATCCCCAGGGGAGAGCAGATGTACCACCTACCACGAAGAATAAAGTTTGCTTTCACTTGGATTCCTCATTTTTCTGCCCTTTATTCCATCAGACCCCCCCTACACACACACACTCACCTGTTGGACAGTGCTGCCTACATTCAGGATGGGACTTCCCTCTCAATTTCCTTTTCCACATGACAATCATCCCATCAACACACCCCAAAGTCATGAAATCCTAGGCATCCATGAATCCAGTCAAGATGAAAACCCAGATTAACCATCACACCATTGAAAGAAAGAAATGTGATAAGAATGAAAATGAGGAGTCCAAAGAGAAGTAGAAGGGTTAGTCTCAAAACTTCAGCACAAATGACTTATAAATATACAGTTTAACAGATAGGGAAGAGGTATTCAAGGCTACTGCAATATAGGAAGAGAACATAGTTTTAATGCAAGTCTGCTTCAATGAAGGGTGAGAACTTTTAAGAGCTGAGGTGGGGAAAACCATAGGTTATCTGTGATTAATGCTTGGCTCTACAGAAAGAGAAGGTGAACTTTTTCCTATCTTCACGACAGAGGCAGTTTTGCAATTTGGGGCAAGGCAGAGGCACTCTATGAAGTTAGGTTTCTATCTCCTCACAGGATTTATGAGAAAGAAGTTCAAACTTCCTTGTTGAAAATATATATTAGCTTTAAATTCCAAAGCAGAACTATAGAGACCTAAATTGGACAGCATCATAGTTTTGTTGTTGTTGTTGTTTGTTTGTTTGTTTGTTTTTTCTTCATAGACATAGAGGTGTATTTAGGAAAATAGGAAGTGCACATTCAAGGGAATATGTGGGCCATTTCAAGAGGGAAAAATGATGATTTGAAAGTACAGGATTCTTCATTTGTAGGGGACTTCATGAAAGGTGAGGAGGAGGTCTGTGAGGATGACCTCCTATAGACACAAGGTGATTTAGAATGTTCCACATCAGAAATAAATAGGAATTAGTCTTTGCCCTTGAGCAGTTGGTAGAATCCCACAAGCAAACAGAAAATTATTATATCATTAGTACATATGATAGATAAATGCTAAATAAGTTATTTGACTTGTGTTTACTTTGGGAGATGGGTACATTTGGGAAAAGAAATTCAATAGGGAATGATAATGCATAATTCTCATTCTATCATTTTTTACTCAAAACAAAAACAAAAACATACTCAAAATAATATCCAAACTTTGTTAGTATATTTTTTTTAGTTTGTCATGAACTAACTTTCTCACACCTGCTTCTCTGATAAAGCAGAAGTATTTGATTATGGAATTATTTATGTCAGTTGCATGCCCTCATATCTGTTAATGCAGTTTTTTATTGACTTTGAGAAAAACTATTTGAATCATTTGCACCCAACCCCCCTCCTCTTCTTGTACTTCTTCAAAACTCTACATCTTAAAATGTTCAGGTTGGCTATATCTCTGTTCAAGGCACTTCTGAAGAAGGAAGAAGGAAGAAGAAGAAGAAGAAGAAGAAGAAGAAGAAGAAGAAGAAGAAGAAGAAGAAGAAGAAGAAGAAGAAAACCAAACAAAAACAACAACAACCAACCAAATGCTTTATAACTACCTGTGATATATTATGTCAATTCATTTTGTGAAAATTTTAAAAAGACATAGAGTTTTCCCTATGATCTATTTTACCCTTTGTATTTTGCTAGTAACCTATGTTCAGTTTCCTTCTCTGTCAACTACTCTAGTAAAACAACTTATTATATAACCACGAATAACTTATAAATATAATTTTGGAATGTTGTATACAAGATTATAAGAATTTCAAAAAACGAATTATTTGACACTACTTACATGTATTTCTAAATTGCCAATTTCTTGTGATAAAACTTCATGATCTTTTCCCTCTGAACTTTTATTCTATTTTTATATTTTACTTTGTCATTTACCGTCAACTTCAGTCAAAATTTCTAAAGGAATGTACTATTGGGAATGCAAAACATGATAGTGATTATCTTTAACCAAGATAGAGAACAGAATTGCATCATTATAATTGCTTAATGCCACTGAGCAAAGACTTAACTTGCTAACTATTTCTCTTAGCATTTACTAGTCACATACCTTGAGCAATTGAAATTTATATTCTTTAATGTAAAGTATAATAACAACATCAGCCTTAGAGGGTTGTTAAAAGAATTATAAAATTATCCATATTATGTGCTCAGAAAAATGGCTAGAACATAGTAAACCCTCAAAATATTTTGACTATTATTAATAATTACAAGACATGCAAAGTGTAATAGAAATTAGTGGAGGCATGAAAAATAAGACATTAATTTCAAATATTTACTTTAGTTCTCTTTATACTGGAAAACTTGTTCAAATTATTTTCTATCTTTGATTAGGCAAATACTTTAAAGAATCATGTACTTAAAACCTCTCATTTAAAAAAAGATGAAACTGTGGTTAAAATGGTGAAACTGTCAAATTTAGAAATCATAAGTGGTTCTGCGATGTTCCTAAAGTAATATTCCATTTAATGGATAATATATGCCAATCTGCCCACATTTACATAGTAATTTAAAAGTAAATTGATGAATATAGATGGAGTGTTATTGGGGCCAACATATATCTCATTGCTTCTGTTTTAAAAAACATTTTAATTTATATTTAAATTCTACTACTTCATGCATTGGAAAGGAGAATTAAAGAACTTTAATAAAATTTAAAAGAAAAGGAGAAATACTAGAAGAACTCATGTTACAATATTTTATTGCTAGCCTCATTAATTATAATTTCTGTTCCACATTCATGGGTGACAGAGATTAAGAAAAAAAAAAGAGAGAGAGAAAAAAAAATCAAATCAAAACAACCCTCATTTTTAGAAATTCCTGAATATCCATGTATTTACATAGCCTTAGAAACAGACAATGTAGAAAACTGTTCTAAGTCTAAAAAAATATAGGCTTAGTTTAAGGATTTATAGCTTCTTGCTTGCTTTGGCAGAAGACTGCCTTTATTGAGGGAACAAAAGAAGACAGTGACCTCAATGCCCCTTCACTGCCCAAGCTATGTTCTTCTGTTTCACTAAAACTTTTCCTTGCTTTGCTTAAAGGTAGAACACCATCCCAAGGAGGGAGATGAAGACAGCACTCCCTTTTCCTATTGCAAAAACTACTAGATAACAACTTATCTTCTAAAGGATTCCTAACCCAGTGCTCTACTCCTTAGCCAGTGACAATTAATGATTTGATGACTCAGCCTTATTTCTGTAAACCTATAGTAAAAGAAAGAGTTTTGCTTGAGAAGTTTGGATATCTTGCCTTATCCTCTCTCACCTCTTTGGAACCAGGAATAAAATCTCAAGAGCATTTTGTTTATCATGTTGTCCAAGGACCCTGTATGTCAAAATGAGGTTCATTTCCTCTTATAAAGAATACTGGGGAAGCTATTTTGAGTCCAAATAGTGTCAGCCTATTGTGTCAAAAAGCTGGTTGAATAGTCACAACACAGGAGTAAATAAAGTGACTTTTCAAGTGTTTCTTATTTTGTTGTTGATATCTAATGACAAAGTTTGCTTTATATTTTTTTAGTTGGGTAGGGATACTATCCTTAGGGCCTGGACCAGTTGCCTTCTTCTATCATATCTGGCAATTCTTATTCCTTCTTCCTCTATAAAATATCATTGAACAAAACACCCAATATTCTTATTATCTCCAATCATTAGTTCTAAGAATAGTGCAGTACCACTTTAGTTAGTTTTTCTGTTGCTCTGATTAAAATACCTGACAAGAGAAACTTCCTTTAAGAAAGCTTTATATGGGGCTCAGTTTTAGAGGTCAGTCAATGGTTGGCCTACTTCAAGGCAGAAAAGGCTCCACAGCAGTGTGTGGTAGAGAAAAAACAGCTCTTGTCTCAAGGTGACTGGAAAGCAAACTACAAAAGAAGAGGGAACAGGAACAGATACAGTCCTCAAGACCATGCACTCAGTGATCTATTTCCACATGTTAGCTATAAATCTAGGTGCATTGTCCAACACATGAACTTCCCTGTGGGATATTTTATATCCAAACCATGACTTTTGATAAATTACCTCAAATAGATTAGTAAAATATAGGAAAGAGAAAAGAATATGTCATGATCTTCAGCATTATGGCTTTGTTTTAGAATCAGAATGCATTTCCAACAAATTATATTTGTTGTGTTGTTTGTTTGATTTTTTATCTACATATGGGGCAGTGGGTAAATAATGCAAGTATTATGGCACTCTGTTATTCCAAAAAGGGTTATAATAACCTTACAGAAAATAGAAGTTATACTATAGTTTGCCAGACATATAAACTATGAGGAAAAATATGAAGGCCTCTATAACATGATAAAAATATTGTATTTTATCATTTTCCTATTGGCACAGAAAATGATAGATTGCAACTGAGCTTATACTGTTAAAGGGAATTCCACCAGCATCACTCCAAAACTACCTTTTGGCTGTCTGTGTATGTTTAGCTAAATAATTATAAAATACTCTTAGCTATCCATAAAAATAATAATTCAAGACAAATTAACTTACTAAGCCTAGTTTCACATTTTTTTTGAGAAAGCTAGATTCATGTTAAATTAAAGAGTAATAAAGTAAAAGTTTCTGGAATTTATATGCTAATATTATTCTAATATAAATCTATAATTAATTGAGTAACTGCCTAATGTGAAAGTTGTGACACTGGCTGCCAAACAGTACAATCCATTCAGAGTTAGTATTGACACATGCATTTAAATCATGGGCATCAGAGTGAAAGAATCGTCATTTACACAGACAATGTCAGCTTTCATAACAATCTCCTGGATATTTGATAGGTCTTACAGTTTTTGTCATAACACTTCTTTTAATTTGAGATAAATCAGCTCAGAAATTCATTCAATTTTTAATGAAACAGATTAATAAATTGTGCTTTATTTAGCTGAAAATTCAATGATAGTCCTTAAGAATTCAAATATTTTATGTTTGTGAATATTGCTGAATAATTTGCTTCTCTGACCTACATTCACAGTGTGGATAATAAAAGCATGATATGGATGATTATTTATTAATAATTCAAGTTAAATTAAGCACAATGATTTTTCTTCAAAGTTGTTCCTCTTAATCTTTAATGCTTTTGCTTTCTGTCATAATTGCAAAACAGATTTTTCCCATTATATACATCGGTCTCTCAAACGCTTCATTTTTTCATCATGAACAAATACATCCATTATCAACACTAAAATGGACTCTTTAGGGAAAGGTTTACAAAGTGGTATTGATAAATTTAATTTTATTTTCATTAAATCATGATATGTTCAATGGGAATATTGAACATGTCTATGTCCCAATGAATCTATTTCTACAATAAGTTTGCAGAGCTAATTTTATCTCTCATTCCTTACTCATAATATTTTTCTAGGTTGTTAGGATCCTTATAATGACATGTTTTGCTAATCTGTTAATATATATCTACATAAGTAAAGTAGATATATGTTATATGTAGATCAATATTGAGTAGATATTTGTTTTAAAACAATAGGTTGCTATATGATCAAGTCACCCAGTAGAGTGCATAATACTGGGAGGGAGAGAGGAAGGAAGGAAGGAAGGAAAGAAGGAAGGAAGGAAGGAAGGAAGGGTCAGCCTTGTGCAAAGTGTTGCCAGACAAAAGTACAAAAGCATAGATTTGTTATTTTCAATGTCCTATAAATGTCTTTCCAAAGGTTTTATTATTTTTTTAGAGTTTTCTGGGTGCAATGTAATTATTAATCACAATGAGATTCAAAGTTACATGTTCATATATGCACACAATATCTCTCAGTGTGGTTCCCTCCTACGCCATCTGGCTACTCCCATCTCCCTCCAATACATACAAGAAAGGTTCATAGTAGTAGTTTCATATAGAAACATACCATTTTGGGGTATGTTTTAAAAGATGACAAATGAGTAAAAGACCACACATTAACAAGTGATGGACAAATAGAACAGAAAGGAACCACCTTTCAAGTACAATCTGCTTCCAATGATCAGTGATATCATTGTTGTAAATCTCTGATCCTTTCCTTCCAGCTAGATGAAGAATGCATGGCTGCCCTGTCTTCAGATATCACAGTGAGATTGGCTGAGGTCCTGGTGACTGTGCCACAATCATCTTGCCCATGTGATCAATCATTCTTCCTCTTCTTCCACATGGACCAATCCTGAGAGACTCCCACAGTTGAGTTTCCTAATAAGAATCCTTACAAGAATTTATAACTCAAAATCTGCTTTCTGAGCAACAGGATCTATAACAATTGGTTTGAGTATCAAGAACCATGAAAGTTCTGGAGTTTTTACCCACATGCAAATCAATAATTTAGCCTGCTAATTTTTTGGGAACAATTTCTAGAAGATGGGAGATTAGTAGATCAGACAGAAAGTGCAGTTTATTATTCATAACAATAACAGAAGCCAGTTATCAATAATTGTGCTCATTTTCCAAGCTTGATATGTCTATGTCAAGATGATAAAGTGCACTTATAGAGAAATAAATTACAGGGAAGAAAACCCAATTTTAGGATACCCCAAGCTAGCAAAGGCAGCTAGTAATTCATTCTTTACAACCACCATGAACCTTAAAAGAAGATAGTAAATGGATGTTTAGATTATTGTCAAGTTGAGTGGCAATTACTAATATAGCACTAGATTTAAGATAGCAATACAGATGTTGAAATAGTCATCAAATAAGAATTGAGATACCAAACTGGGTGAAAGGAATTGTATTAGCAAGTACAGTATAAGGTGGTATGGAAATATGGTGATATTAACTATAAGGAAAATGGAATTAAATAGTTTTTGCTTAGAGCACTTTATGCTCCAGATAAATATAATTGAAGGCTGACTATAATAAAGCAATTAAACATTAACTGTGGGAGCCAGAGAACCTACTTGGCAGTATTTAAAGAGTCCTTTCTCCTGCAATCAACAGGCAGAGAAAACTGAGCTGTAATATTTAATCCTAAGTGTTGCAGAGTTCCTCTTATGTCAAGGCTAGGGTTCTGATCAGAAAAAATGAGGTACTGGGATATGTACTTGGAGTATCTGAGTCCATGCATTTAAAAATCTTTAATATTTCAATTTTCCTGATCCTGATAAGGAAACCTACTTATATCTATTCATATCTTGTAATCCCACTTATTTATATGATACTGGACAATAAATGAACCAAACCCTACATATTTTACATTTGCTTTAGCCTTCATTCTCCTATATAAAGTTAACACACAGTGAAGGAAGAACGAAGGGACAAAAATAAGGAAAGATATTATACCCAGAAAAAGTATACTATGCAGCCTACTTATTTCACGAACAGAAGCCAGGATTACAAAACATAATTGGTTGCATTCAGATGATGACTAAGTGGGTAATGGAAAGAAGGGAGCATATTAAGTTTGGTGAGAGATAACTGATCAGTATGAGAGTACTTTTCTGGAACTTAAGAACCATGGGAAATAAGAAAGCTTCGTATTTGGATGGCTCTTGGAAACTTGTGAAATTTTATGGGCTAACCAAAATGAATTGAAGATATCAGAACTGCTTTGGCAAAAGTTAAAGAACAGAACAAAAGATTCAGAGAAGCAGGCACTCTGGATTGTGTATGCTACATAATATAGGAAAATGGGCCATAAAATATTTCCCTAGAGAACTTGGGAGGATAATTATTTTACTAGTTTAATAAAGAATGTACTGTTGAAAATGACATTAGCATCATCAAGGATCTCAATTGTGACTTGATTCTCCAGGCCAGGGCTGAAGATAAAATACAGTTACAGAACTGGGCTTCATGACAGCAATATATATGAAAGGATTCCAATCAAAAGAGGCTAAGTGGTGGTACTACACTACGAGAAACAAGGTGAGCATAACCATTATAGGTGAAAAGTGATACAGCGGTCTGGCTCTCAGAGGGGGGAAAACTTCCACCACGGCCCAGTAGCAAGTGTTTTATTGAATTTAATGCCATGGCAGCCAACTGGGCACTCCTTATTCCAAGGAACCAGATGAGGCAAAAAATAATAATAATTTTTAATCTTGATAAGAAAAAAAGTAACCCTGCAAACAAGAGAAAATAGGTCTGCTATTAAAAATGTGGTTAGAGAGGAATAATATTTGTCAACTAGGTAATCCATTTCAGTATATCTTGAGATCAATGATGCAATTATAATATAATTCCACAAGTTTAGTTACCATAGCCGAGAGAATAGCGTAGTGATAAGGACTACATAAACTCAGATAAGAAATTATCAGTCATTACACCAGTTAAGCCACCCAGATCAGCAGAGATCCTAGGATTGGGGGAGTATCTAAAAATAGTTGCTTTATCAGTTGTAGCCTCTATACTAGGGATTGTTGTGTACTAAAGACAGCCACAACTCTCAGAGCCAGGCAGAAAACAATGGGGGTAAATAAATTAGAAGGCTTTTGTCATAATCCACATGGGGTAAAATATGATTTAGAGAAAAGACTATGCACATTAAAACTTTAGAATGGAAAGATTGAGATGTAAAGCTAATTTGGAGGAATATTCAACAGGTATGGCTAATAGAGCAAAAAACATGAATAAATGAGTGATAGGGTGGAAACAGTGATGCATTTATTTCCAGTCAAAGTCAAATGTTTTCTAGTAATAGTTCAGTTCATATATTTGCCTTATCTTTTGCAGGGAAAAAATGCTTTTTACGAGGACAATAGTAGTAAGAAATATTTCAGTTTCAGATTTCTTTCAGACATACTTGTATATTTGGAATTTATATAATGTTCATGTCAGAGTATCTTTCCAGACATTTTCCAGGTAGTTAATTTTATGAAATATTGGCCTGTTGGCATGTCACTTTGTTTCAGTACACCTGATATGGGACAGTTATGTTTGTAAATATTTTTGCTAGCAACCTCTAATTCATATTCTGTTAAAAATTCAGTTCATAAAAACACTATAAAATAAGATAAAAGGCAAAAAATTCAAATTAAAATTAATTTTCTCTGCAGACAAAAGCTCAAAGTGTGTATCACCTTCATGTCACTCTTTGTAACTATAATGATAGAGACTTTAATTCAGATCACAACTGATACATCTACTGTTCTAAATCTCTTTCATGTGAAAGTCACTGTCAATGTTTACAATATATTGTGAACATTCAGCTTGGTGTCTATTTTTTATCTATTTGTATGAATCTGTAGATTTTGCTACTTTGGGAGAGTACTTGGCCTACACAATCATATTGTGAATCCTAAGAAGTGAGGAATATATTTCTTATTATACCTCATTATAATGGTTAAAGTGCATGATTAACTAAGCCATAATGATACTAAATAATAAAATTGTCTGAGATTTTTAGTAAAGTCACTTGATGTTCATAGTTTGAAACTAAAACAATATAAAATTAGATACTAAATGTCTTATGTATATAGATTTTAGCACAATTCTACCTAATGATCAGTTAACCAACTTGTCATAAATTGACGAGCTAAAACTGTATGTTTGGGGTATGATAATGAATATTAAAATGGGTATGATATCATAAGATGATTTTTTTAATAAATTTATTATGCAATTTTATAGTTTTGATAAGTTGAGGTGCTAGCATCTGGGCCCTAGTGATTATGATTTTATTAAGAAAAAAGAAAAAGTAAAAGCCAGTGATTTTTAACAGAACTGTAGAAAATAAATAATTTTAAGTTAATGTAGAGTCAATTTGCTATTAATGTAATGATATACCTGATCGTGGGTACTTTATAAACAAAATATATCTATTGGGCTTCCAGTTCTTCAACTTCAAGCTCAAGGTAATGGCATTAGTTCAGCTTTGGTGAAGGCCTCAAGATAGATGACATTTCTCTTTCTTTCTTTTTCTCTTTCTTTCTCTCTCCTGTCTCTCTCTCTCTCTCTCTCTCTCTCTCTCTCTCTCTCTCTCTCTCTCTCTCTCTCTCTCTCTCTCTTTGTCTTTCTCTCTCTTTATTTGTGGTACTGAGGATTGAACTCAGGGGCATTCTACCTCCGAGCTATACCCCCAGCCCTATTTTTTATTCTTTATTTTGAAACCGAGTCTCACTAAGTTGCAGAGTGCCTCACTAGGTAGCTGAGGCTGGTCGAGAACCCGGATCCTCTGGTCTCAGCCTCCCGAATTCTGGGATTACAAGCGTGCGCCACCAGGCCCAGCTCTTTTGTTCTCCTTCTCCTCCTCCTCCTCCTCTCCTCCTTCTTCTTCTTCTTTTCTTTCTTTCTATTTTTTTTTTTTTTTTTTTTGTGGTACTGAGGATTGAACTCTGGACTTTCTACCTCTGAGCTACAAACTCAGTCCAATTTTTTTTATCTGTTTCAAAGCAGGGTTTCACTATGTTGCTGAGAGTCTTGCTAAGTTGCTGAGGCTGGTTGTGAACCTGTGATCCTCTTGTCTCAGTTTGCCAAGTACTGGGATTACAGGTGTGTGCCACCACATTTGGTGTAGATACCATTTCAAAAGTGAGTTTCGTGTGGGAAGCTTGATGTTTGATAACAATATAATATGTTGTTACAGTTCTTAAAGTTCCCATATCATCCCCCACACTATCATCATTGGGACTATGGACTTCCAACACCTGGCCTACTGGGCGGGGGGTACATTAAAACACAAAAGAAAGTATTTACAGAAAAATCAAACACACATTTTTTAATTTGCAGGGAATTTACTTGGTAAAAACACACTATGTTATAACTTATATACTTATATGGTTATGTTCATGAAAAACATAAAATCATACTTGAACTTCAGATAAAAGAGTTTCTAAAACATTATTTTTTGGGCATACTGAAATAAAAAAGAATAAATTTTTAAATATTGCTAGAAAATACATATCTTTTTTTTTTTTTTTAATTTTTATTGTAGTAATTCGTGCAATATAGCGTACATCTTTGTTAAGTACAAATTGTTAACAACATATTTGCACACAATTCTCATTTGACCCCTTCCCCGATTCCCTCCCCTTTCCCGTTCCCTCCCCCTCCCTCCCCCTAAGGTTCACTTCAGTGAGTGACCTTGTTATGATTGTGTAG